>CM050168.1:231278266-231355766 GCA_027410445.1 Discoglossus pictus | reverse complement strand
CCCTCCCCTGTGTCTCTTTCCACCCCTCTCCCTCTCCAGTGTCTCTCCCCCCCCCTCCCTCCTATGCGTCTCTTCTCCCTCCCCTGTGTCTCTTCCCCCTTGTCTTTTACCCCACGTCCCTCGTGTCTCTTCCCCCTTCCTCTCCCTCCCCTGTGTTTCTTCCCCCTCCTCTCACTCCCCTGACTCTTCCCCCTTCTCTCACTCCCCTGTCTCTTCCCCTTTCTCTCACTCCCCTGTGTCTCTCCTCTCCTCCCCTGTGTGTCCCTTCCCTTGCCTCCCGCTACGTAATGCGCGTGCGCAGCATTTGCTGCGCAATGCGCATGCGTGCCCCAATGCAGTGCGCATGCGCGCATAACAGCGCCCAATGCACATGAGCGAGCCTTGAAGCAGTGCGCATGCGCAGCTAACGATTGCGATCGATCAGTTGTCAAATTACGATTTTTTGCAAAACGTGACGATGAATCGCAGTTTGACAATTATAATATGTGATTTATGCTGAAAATCCACAACTCTGTTATCAAACATTTCCATACAATCACTAATTGCAATTCTATTAATGTATATGTGTATTTTTTAATTTCTTCGATAGTCAGGGTTTTTACTATCTACCTTTAATAGCTTCTTCTTCACATCAAGGAAAGTAAACAAGTTTACTTTACACCATTAGATATAGATTGAAAAAGTATGTGGAAAAGTGTTTTCCTTTTTAAAATGGATGCTGAATTCATGGAGTTGTGATCAATAGAAGTCAGGCTATTTCAGTGTGTTGCCTCTTCCTGAATGACTAATGAGCTCTGTACTATGTGGGATCTAATGAATATTAATTACAATCAGGTGTACAGTCTTTGACTCAAGCAGTGTCTAAGTGATTTGTATCTACTTGATTATATTTTAACAGCTAGTGTAGCAACAGAACAGAAAGCAAAGTAGGTAAGGCTGCAGTCTGTGGTGGTGAATTCCTGGTTTCAAATCCTCATACCGACTACTTTTTTCTTTGTTCATTAAAAATCAGAAATGGCTAAACTAAAAGGACAAAATCTAATTCAATTCTTGATCAATTGTAAACATGAAAAAAGATTTTCCACATGATTTTCCACCCTCTAACTAATGGTGCAGAGTACATTAAGCAACTTTTGTTAACAGATTGTTAACATGCAGTACACTTTTTATTGCTATTTTTAGGTTTGAATGTGCGACAATCCTATTGAAGGAACAAATTAAAACAGGTGTAATTTGTGAGCAGTTTGGGAAACAATTTAATCATATTATAAAATCTAAAAATAAATTTCATGGGATCGAAAATGTCACAAATCATAACCTTATCAGCTGAGGATATTTCCCTGTTTCTGCACAGGCTGGTAAAACAGTAAGTCATTTGATGGAATAACCTGTGCTCAGGTAGTAATATACTGGTCTGCTGTTTGGTAACGACTGGAGGTGTGAATCCATGGATTCGAGCGATAGTGAGCAAAATGCTTAGATTGAGCTTCCCTTCACTCTTTGGGCTGCTCTTTTGCCCTTTTCCCCCCAAAAGCCGTAGTCTGCTTCCCAGACTAAGGCCTTCATTCTATGGACCTTGTAAGAATTGAGCTTCAGGCAAATTCCCTGGGTGCAAGTCAGTAAGTTTTATGAGCTCCTATTTCCCAGAAGTCATAGAGTAGCTCAGGTATTTAGCTTTTCAAAGCTCCCATAGTTGGGGATCAGCCTTCCTTTTACAGGAGCCATGGAATGGAGGCTTCAGCTCTTTACTTATGGGAGCCAAGGAATGGAGGCTATGGTTATGTTTCTTAAGGCAGCCATGGGATGAAGGCCTCTAATCTTTTCTTATGGGAGCCATGGAATGGACGTCTAAGTCCCTCTCCTACTTTTTCTTCCCCTCTTTACCCCTACTATTCTCTTTGTTCTCTCAGTCTTTCTACCAGTTTGCTCACTCATGCACCCTGAGTAGTTATTTCTTGGCAGGGGGGATACAAATTACTCCCTCCAACCTTTCAGCAATTTCATCCATTATGCATCTACACTCTCCCTGCAACCTGTGCAGTTCCTCCTCCAGGTTAACTCTGGATTTTTCCAGTTGCATGATCAGCTCTGTAGTACGCACACCTCTGGAGTTAGATCCTGAGAGGATCCCTTTCTGAAATGCTACTCTAAGCGGTCCGTGCATCTGCCTTGTCTGGGCCACTGGACGATGGACTGCTTCTGTCTTTTTCCGTACGTCTTGCTTGACTTTCTTCACCATCAGACTAAACTCTTTCTCACTGATTCGCTTTTCCATTTCCTTAGCCTGAAATGTTGAGAAAAGAAAAGATTAGCAATATATTCTGTGAAGTCATGTTGTGTTCTGCCAAAAAAAACTGCAATATATTTATATATTATAAAGTCTTGAGTAAATATGTACTATTAAATCCGTCAGGGAGTGTAAAGAAGGGTTGACATGTTTTGCTCTGCTCTTCCTGGGGTAGGGTAATAACTTCTAATGTAATTCTAATTAATGATGATAACATTGTTGGCCAACACAATGGGTTTCCGGGTACAACTCTGATTATCTGGCACCCTTGGTTCCGAAGCATTGCCGGATGTCCCGCTTTGCCTCATCAACGGTGGTCACTCTAACCCATTAAATATACAGTCTAAACAATTATTGAAATATATTTTAATACATACAACATTGAGTAATTTATTTATTGAGTTTCAATTGCTGTGTGAGAGCTTTTTGACTACCATCTGAACCATCTTACTCCAGAAATAGGATTATGTCTTTTAGGTACACTGGTCCCAGGCCTTACCAATGCCCGCAATAAATTAATCAAATTCTTCATACTGGCTACATAAAGCCACCTAGCCAAGCAATGGAAATCGGATTCACTAAATAGATTTTCAATAAAAAATAAGTTAAATTACATACTCATCAATTACCGAATTATACAGATATTAGAAATACTCCATGACATCCTTCTATAGGATCTGGGAACCATGGCTTGCCACAACTCACTCTCCTAATATTTTATAAAAGGACAACTACTGGATTGAGTTGGGAGCCTGTGGTCCTGTCCTTGGTAACATACCCTGAGATATGTGGTGATACAAACCATGAAAACTTACAGCCTTACTAAATTGCGATTCTGCAAATTTAAAGGGGCTCTATTTAAGCACAGAGAATATTTTTTTACAGAAGTTTTTAGTTAGTAAATACCTTGTTTTGGATAGAAGTTCATGAACTAAAAACTCCTGTAAAAAAAAAAATATGCTGTGTGCTTAAATAGAGCCATTTTAAATTTGCTGAATCGCAATAAAGTTAACCAACTGAGAAAATAAATCATTATGGAAGAAGAAGAGAAGATAATTTATTTTCCTTTATTATTAATAAGTGTGGTTTTGATGTTACTCTTTTCTTTTAATTGAGTTCTTTTATCTTATTCATAACCTTATTTTTATATATTTTATACTTCTTTTATATCTACACTGGTTAAAGTGAATTGGTAAACGATTACTTGAAGAAAAACAAGTAGAGGAGATATTTATATAATCACTATAAAGACAAAAAATGCCTTAAGCAGTGTCAAAAGAAAACTCTTTTCTCTTGCAAATACTTATTCTCATCATATTTAATGAATGTAAAAATTGTAATTTAAATTATCTCTTCTCTGCTAACAAAACTTGAAAGTGGGAAAAACAAACACACACATTATATATATATATATATATATATATATATATATATATATATATATATATATATATATATATATATAGATAGATATATATATATTTGTTTTTTTTTTGTTTGTTTTTTTAAATCTTATCCAAGCTTTTGGACAATACTTGAAGAAACTGTTGGAGCTTTATTTATTTCAATTATTCCACTAGGACCGATACCAATATTTAAACAGAAAACTAGCAGACTGCAATCACTGTACAACATTAAATACTAATGAGTAATGTTTCAAATGGTAAGACAGAGGGATATTATGGAATTTTGTTTTCTTGATGAATAATTCCTTTTAATGCATGTGAATGCTTCCATCCCAACCACCTTTCTTCCAAGGTGAACACTAAGATATTTTAGTCTACATTTGTAACGTCCACTAAAATATGCCACATCAATAACTCTGGAGATGCTGCTGAATAGCATCTTAGAGTTGTTTGCTAAACGTGATCACGTCCCCATTCCAATCTAGTATCCGTACAACTCTTTAATTAACCCCCCTGTGCATCAACAATCAAAAGCACTTTTGTCAGGGTAATATTCCTGATTACCTTTATGACTTCCATTCTAAATCTCCACAGTACAATTCAAAGCATGCATAGCCTTGTTAAATGTGGAAGGATTGAGCAGCTATAAAACATTCACAGGGCTTATAAATAAATAAAGAACACAACCTCTCCGGCGGTAAATTAAATCTTAAAATCCAGGTACATGAGTTGCAAAAAAAAAGTTCTTAATTCAATTAAACTAGCAGAGACAAAATGAGTAATAGAAGAATATTCTGTAAGATGTTCTTGGCAAGAGAGAGTGAGTGAGATGATTTCTGTGCCGTCTTCAATATTTGATAACTTGTGATGTTATTTCCAGAACGCAAAAAAAATATTCAGATCATCTTATTGGCAATGAGAGTTTTCATCTGTAAGAAGCCAGAAACGTATTGCTAATAAAATAAGTATTCCAGATGGGTTTAAACAAACATTTTCTGCATGCATTATTAAAATGTAGAGATCCTGCAGTAATTAGGGCCCAGAAGAATACACTAAAGGGCTGAAGAAACACGCAGAAGTCATATGTAGATATTTGTGCAGTTAACTACAAGAGCGGTATTAGGGATTAAAAAAAAAAAAACATATGACAATTAAAAGTTGGAGAATACAAACACTGGACAAGTGTATAATTACAGTATGAGCTGGGAGACAGATTTAAAGGGAAACGGAAGGTTCCTGGAATTATTATTAGGGGTGTATATATACAAAATCAAACAAACAAATAGTCCCTGTATGGGTCTGCAGCAGACACAGGCTATGCTGTGTCTCTTTCTAACCAATCAGTGACCTTCTCTCTGCAACATGCTGCGGACATGTGGTCCCTGATAGGCCAGAACATAACACTGAACAAGGAGCCCTACACAGCCTGTGTCTGAATACAACGCAGTGCGCAGACCCATACAGGGACCATTAGTTTGATGTTAGGCAGTAAAAACAGAGATTATAGGCACTTCTTAACAAAGTACTTAACAGTAGATAGATACTGTAAAGCTCTCTTTCACCAGCAGAACTGAAAGAGTTAACTGCTGCAGCAGTTGATTAGCCCAGCTGAGTTTAGCCTTTAAAAGGCTGCTACTGAACTAAGTGGGGAGGCAGTCTGCGCTGGAGGGAGAAAGACAAACAGCAGTGGACCTGAGAAGCAAATTGCAGCAGAATAAAAAGCTGGATTTGTCAAGGATACAGGCCAGTGAATAGGAACTAACAATTGTACTCTTTGTTTTCTCCATCCAGGTTTAGCTGAATGGAAACATTGTTAATGAGGAGTCTATCCGACCATGAAGTTTGTGCTCTGATGGGATAGGCCTGTTATTTTCTCTGTTTTGTTTTGTTGTAAAACTGGCGAATATATTTTGTATACAACTTTGGAAAAGTATTAAAGCCCCCTGAAATTGTGTTCCTCCATCAAAAGTGCCAGAAACAAGGACACAAATCCAGTAGAGACTGATTGTCCCACTAGTAATATCCAGAAGCCTTCCATATCCTTTTAACTATAATTCGCATATTTTACAATTAAACAGCCTTATTAAATTGTGATTCAGCCAATTGTAAAGGGCTCTATATAAGCACAGAGAATATTTTTTTACAGAAGTTTTTAGTTAGTGAAGACCTTGCTTTTGGATCAAAGTTCACTAACTAAAAACTTATTTAAAAAACATATGCTGTGTGCTTATATAGAGCCCTTTTCAATTGGCCGAATCGCAATTTTTAGGAATCGGATTCTTTATTTAAAAAAAAAAAAAAAAAACAGCTCCCTTGTCAACAACAGCTGAGGATTAGGAAAAAAAATCATGTGTATATATGTGAACAGGAAAAAACAAAAAATTATAAATATGTGAGGTTGCAAGAAAAAAAGGCAGTGAAAAGGTCATAAAAATGCTTACTATGGAATTAAAGCTTAGGTTCATTATGCATAATTGGGTATTAATAAATGTAATATCTTAGGTAGTTGTAGTCTTTTACATATTTCTTAAACTTTGTGTTTTTATATACATAGATACAATAAATTGCTGTGTTTGCTATTATTGCTACAGTTTATAATATGCAAGCAAATACTTCAATATGTCTCAAGGGGTTTGGTGTAACTGTAGTGGTTTTGTAATTAGGCAAACTACTGCCCATGCTCAGGTTTCATTAATGGACTGAAAAAAATGCATGCAGACCTCCAGAGAGAATATTTTTCAATCAACTTTAATAGTTGTCAATCTGCGAGTTGTCGTCAAGCTTGCTGCACTCGCAAAGCGAAGGACGCAGTTGAGGGTGGGGGCCAGCGGGACTTAGCTGCAATGAGAGGAAGGTGCTCATTGCAGGGGTGGAGAGCGCGGCAGGCACACACGGCGAGGCCCGCAGGACTTAGTTGCAATGAGCGCCAAAGGCGCTCATTGCAGGGACCACGAGTCAGCGGGACTCAGCGCCTAGCACCACCGGTCCCGAAAGACCACCAAAAAACACCAAATACTTAAAAAAAAAATACATTACACACTCACACACAGCACAGAGCCTGTGAGTGAGGTTGCAAGTTAATTTGAGACATATTTGCCTTTTTTGCGGGGCAATGAGCGCCAAAGGCGATCGAAAATCGGCTAAGCAAGAAAAAAAATTGCGGACTAAAAACGCAAATGGATGAAAACGAGGCTGAAGGCAGTAAAAACGACCCCTGAACCCAGTAACACTTAGCGCAAGAAAGTAAACATGGTCACGAAGCCAGTATAACTTAGCCAAACAATGCAAGCAACGGCATTTATCGCGAGCCACACAAAACTGCAGCACAGACACAGAGGAGAAAGGAGTGAGAGGGTGGAAAGAGACACAGGGCTGAGAGATGGATGTAAAGAGAAACAGGGGGAAATAAGGAAAAACAAAAGGCACGGAGAGAGGGGGAAACAGACACAGGGGTCAGAGACTGGGGAGAGGCTCGCGATGAGCGCCAAAGCTGAACATTGAGAACCACGAAAGTTGTTGGTTGCCGAGGCCCGTACAGTAGACTGAGGGTGTGGCTCTCAATGAGTGCCGAAGATACAGCATTCCCATTCCGGGCAAGTCGCTAGTTCTTAATAGTTAGCAATCATTACACGGTAAGATTCGGTGGGTGGATCTGAAAGGCTGTAAAGAAAAACATAAATAAAAAATAATATATATATATATATATATATATATATATATATGAATTTCTTTTAAATATCATTCAGCTGATACAGTCTAGGCTGTGGACATAAAAATTTTTAGAAATGCAGAATATATTTGTTTATACATGGAGGAATCTATTTTGTCTGCTTCATCACTTCCTGAGATCTTGGTCATTTACATATATCGGTGGAGGGATGGATGGGGGCATTGTTAGATAATTGGATCTGACTGAAACTGATACTACACCCCTTGCCCATCTTGGGTCCAAAAGCAGAAATGCATATGTTTTTGTTTCACCACTTCCTGAGAGCTTGGTTATGGATTTTTTATATATATATATATATATATATATATATATATAAATAAATAAAGGGATTGGTGGGGGAGGAAGCATTGTTATATTATTGGATCTGACTGAAATTGACACCACACTCCTTCCTCATCTAAGGTACAAAAACAAGGTGATCTCCAGAAATGGAAATTCCCCTCTAACAAATCAGTGTCACCACAAACTAACAAAGTTTCTATAATTACATCTAAATATAACAACTTCCCTACATGGAGTTGCCTGAATGCCACTGCTTGCACTACATGGAGGCCCCCGGCTGATGTCACACCTTGGAGCACAGTGAATAAGCATTAAGCCACCTGTGCAGAAAGCTTTGCAATCTCAGCAGGAGGAATTTGAAATCCCTGCTATTTTACAGCTTGTGTTTTACCTCTCCGGGTCTCCATGCATTATACATACATTTTTTATTTGTGAGACTTTAACTTCACGTAGGATCAAGTCTTCCAGTGTGACACTTCTGAGACGTTTCAAATGCAAATGTCATGCTCAGAGAAACAAAATCTTTTATTTATGAAAGGAGTCGGGTAAACTAGCAGGTTCACACAGAACATCTTCACTGCAGATTATTTTATGTTGTAGGAGCTTTACAGTTATATTTGCCTTATATGTACAATATGAGATCATTTTATACAGCACCTAAATGCCTACTTAAGGGTCATGCTTAAAGTATGCTCTATTAAAGAACTTCACTTCATAATGTACAATATGTCTTAACAAATTGTAAAATGAATAAATGGATCAATCCTGTTATCGGTCTCCAACCGCTAGATGGCGCTGCCTATATGGGAGATGTTCTAAGCTTACAATGTTAGCCTAATCCTTGAACTAACCCTAACCCCAACTCCCACCCTAACAGTTTACCTAAGCCTTGACTCTATGATATGGCACCGAAATATCGGCAGCGCCATCTAGTGGATGCTCACCGCCACTGCTGCTGCCTTGTGCTGCGCTACCATAAGAGGATAGGGCCAAATAAATAAATACAGTATTTATGTTTTATGTATTGAATGTTGCTTCAATGGCAGCAGACATCTTGCCTTTGTGTGTATGTATATATACACATGGGTTGAATATATATATATACACACACATATACATACACACACACACAGTATCTCACAAAAGTGAGTAAACCCCTCACATTTTTGAAACTGGAAATAGCCTCACCTTTGGCAAAGTATGTAACAAACTAACAACACCAGCAGCTGTTTAATACCGTTACAACATAGAGGTAATTTTGAGCAAATATATTTATTTTATTTCATTATTATCCTTTATTTACAAATGGCCCTCCACTGTTTGCAATGTGTAAAAATTATTATTTGTTTTTTCTGCCTTGTACTTAACCCCTGTATAGTGCTACAGAATATGTTGGATTAGTCGATTCTGCCTGTGCCATTTGGAATTTGACCTTGGACTTCTAGGTTGCCTTTAGCTTGAGGTGGTTATTCTAATGGACCTTCACTTCTATTTAATTATAATGTCAAATGTCAGTAGTTTAACAGAGGTGAAGACATATCTTATCTGAATTTATGATACCTCTCTAGTTTCTTATTGTGTTAGGAACAAATACAAAATGTCTGCTGGCATTAAGGCAAATCTGAATGCAATACTTAAAAATGAAAGGCTGTATTTATTTATACATTTATTTTAAAAAAGTAATAAAATATGTTGTCAATTATGAAGTCAAGTTCCTTAAAAGAGAATACTATAAATATGATATTTTAGTTTGTACTTTAATGAACATTTCATGTGGTGTGTTACTCCTAGATCTATTTCCTTGCCTCAACTAAAACATATTCTTAAGACTTCTTCAGCCAGAGGTATTAATATTACACATGCCCCAATGGAACCGATATATTAGTCTTGCACGTTCCCTTAGTTGCCAAATGGCTTGTAGCAAAGAATTGGAAAACGCTATACATCCAACAAGGATATCTAAAACATTTCTAGACGGAAATAAAGAACTAAAATGATCATATGCTATAGACAATAAACTTTTACATGAGTTTAATAAGTCGTAGTAACGCTGGGAAAAGGAAATTGAGGGATATTAATTATGAGTTACACCTAAGCAATGAGTGATATTATGAGTAATTGTTTCATTGAATGAGTTTAAAGATGTATTGCAATACAAAAATCTATATTTTTTATGTTTTATTTTTGTATTAAAGGGACATTGGAAGTTTCTGGATGTCACTAGGTGTATAATGTACCAGTGTATCTATTTACTTTTATTTTATTTTATTAAGAAGTGTTTATAAGCTCTGTTTTTACTGCCTAAAATGCAATAAATATTCCCTGTATGGGTCTGCCCCTGCTGCGTATGCAGACTCAGACTCTGTTGTACTTGATGCGCTGTCTCATACCAACCAATCAGTGACCATATCTCATAAACATTCTGCAACATGCTCCCTGATAGGCTAGAACACTACACTGCACATCCAGCAGTACAGTCTGTGTCTGTATATCTGAAGTGGGCAGACCCCAACCAGGGACTACTTGTTTGATTTTAGGGAGAGCTTATAAAATAAAGTACATAAAAGTAAATATATACATAAACATTGATGTTATATACCTAGTAAAACCCAGGAAACTTTCATCTCCCTTTCAGAAAATGAATTGTAAAAAAATTGATAACTTTAGACAACGAAAAGTAAGCTACTTTTTAGCTTCACGCCTCAAGTAGTCAAAATAGTTGCGTTGTTGCAGTCTATTCCAAATATCTTTTAGAGCAAGTCCCGATCTTTTAGAGCAACTTGCAATGAGACCTTCTCACCAAGAACTCCACATCACGACTCGATAAACTTGTCATCCTAAGAAACATTTAACCTTCTCATTACGATGAATTATATGGCAACGGACGTTGGTATCCCTGTGTAATGGTTCCTATAACAGAGCCTCAGGCAGATTTAATTCAGTTACTAATCCTGAGGAGTTTGTCACACACTGAATGTCTATATTCCAGATCTGTAGTGGTAAATAACTTCAAGTTTCTATTTCTGTAGGTATTTTGTTTTTTTGGGCAAGAAACTTCTTCAGGAAGAAACTAACATAGAATTCAGGCACCAGAAAAAGGGTTCAAAAGCACCTGGAAAATGTGTTTTCTTTTTTGAAACTGCTGCAGAATTGATGTAATTAGAAAGATTTTAGATAAAGGCTGCAGAGTATTTGAATCTGTCCCTGATCATCTTTATATATTGTCAAGATTCGAAGGAGGGGGTCTGCTTTACCCCCATAAACTCCTGCTTCCAGCTACAGTAACTCCCTCAGGAATGTGAGGGAGAGGGCTTCTTACTACTCAGCGATCATATCAGATTAATTTGCAGAAGAAACAGGAACACAGGATCCGCATAACCATCTGCTCTTCAGTTGGCTTGATAAGGCGAGGGAGACCAATTCTACCTGCATTTCTCATCCAGTTCTTCTATCCCCTACTTCTAGGATAGCAGCATCAGCTCAAGATGCTAGGTGATTATAGAGCATTCCCTCAAAGAAACACACCATTACTATGTGTCGAAGAGAGAGCATAGTCGGATAACCTAGTTAACTATACTTGATGTCTAAATCATAGCTGCAGACAGCCTCATGAAGTCTATGGGGCCTATGTATTTAAACATATTATACATATAACAGTAATCACATCAGAGGGGAAAATATAATAATTATGGAATTATTTTTCTGGACTCTGCCTATATAACTATACTCTTACCCACTGAGAGCACCAATGTTAAGCCTGCTTTCTGTGCATGTTTCCTGTAAGAACCAAGAGCCGAGGTTACCAAAACTCTGACAATCTAGGGGTGCACCTGTTGCTGAAAGCAGGAGGGTTTGGGGCACACATGGTCCCCTCACCCCTGGGTCGTCACACATAGCCTTCACCATAGTTTCATGGATGCCTCCAGGGTCCAACAGAGACATCAATATATGTTTATTTTAATGGAAAAAAAAATCTTTATAACCTCTTCCTGTCTAATTATGCCCTGAGTGTCTGACTCATAATTTTTGAACGCAAACACACACAACATTTTATTACAAACATAGGGTGTTTGTGTATGAAGCCAATAGAGTATATAGAGAGCCAAGGGAGGATCTACCGTTGCAACAGGGCCCCCTTCTGCAAGGGGAAGGCCATGCTGCCCACCCACAATGGACTTCTTAGGGGGGAGATCTAGTTGTCACGTGATGTAATTTGAGTTTTTTTTTTTTTGACTGGGCCCTCCATTCTCTAGCTTTGCCACTATAGACAAAATAAAGGAAGATTTCAACTTACATTTTTTTTTATCATCAAGCCTTTCATTTCCAGAAGAGTTGGACTGAGCTGCTTGCATATGTATTTGGTACTGGGATTACGAGGAGCAAACTATTCCTGGAGATCATCAGTGTTTCATAATATAACAATGTTAAAAGGTTTAGCAGAATGTCCCAGGCGTTTATTTCAACTGCAATGTCTAGGGTGCTCTCTGCATGCAAAACAGCTTCCTCCAAGAACAAGATATTAATTACGGCAATCAGACTATATAAGCACCTACATTTGCTAAAATAATTGTCATCATGACATTTTCCATAACCGTTTATACAATGCAAGAAGTTACAGCCGCACGGTTATGCGAAGGAACTGCCAACGTCTTGGCAGATAAATCAGCCTTATTAGACAGAGGAGCAAAGCAAAGAGCCGCTCAATTCTTAAAGGGGTTTCTTAGTTTTATAGAATATGCACAGCAAGTCATTTTGTTCCAACCTATATCATTTAAAAAAATGTAAAAAAGTTTGAAGGGATTGTTGTTGTCATTCAGTCGTGTCCAACTCTCCATGATCCTATAGACCACAGCACGCTAAGCACATCTATAAATATGTCTCTGGTCATGCCTATCCATAAGGTTTTCGTGGCAAAGATTCTGGGTTGACAGTTCCTTCTCCAGTGGAATATGATTTGTCTTCCTCTCTGCTATGATCTGCCTATCTTGGGTGACCATACATGGTATAGCTCACTGCTTCAATCAGATATACAAGCCCCTTCACCACAACAAGATAGCGATCAAGAAAGGGTTGATGATGTAAAACTACAGGTAATAATGAAGACAATTACATTTTTTTATAACCTTAATTACATGCATGTATACTAAAATTACATAGAATTGTATAATTTGTTTTACTTTATAGAAATGTTTCATGTAGATCTGTTACAATTTATCTTCTTCAACATAATTTTCATATAAGATGTACACATTTCACTTAATTGTATAAATGCCACACACTAACAGGCCCAACAGCTTCCGTAATCACTCACTTTCTTTCCGTTTACTACTATGTGTGCTGTCATCCTTTATATCTGTAAATTTAAAAAAAAACAATACACAGAAAATAAAGTATCTTGTTTTACAGGATATTTATCTGCACAGATGTTTTTGTTCTATTATACAAAAGCTCCACAAGTGCCAATACATCCGAAAACAAGGTGTTTTTATGCAATATATAAAACTAATGTTACTCGTGTTTCCTGCTGTCTAAAGCCGTGAATACTATTTATATTGTTGGGCAGGTGATTTCTTCACACCTTGGCTACTCTTCTGACAAATGTTATAAACTCAAACAACCGAGGAACAAAGCCTATTTCATGCCTGCGTTTCATTTGCAGAGTCATCGTGCAAACCCGTCGAGTTGCTCCTCTGCTGGGATTGATTATTCAGAAAAAAATGTCTGAATGTAAAAAGCCAGCACTATTTTCTGACGACCTAAACAGACACTGAAATATTTACAACCGTGAATGCCTTCCTGTGTAGTTTTTACTTGTTTATTCAGTGAAGTTCCTTTTGCATTCAATGGGAACTAATTTCTCAGCTGGGTGTCCTTCAACTCTTGAGTCAAGTATCAGCAAAGCCAACACAATATTGTGCTATTGCACAAATGCTGAAAAGTCACATAATGCTTTGCAAAATAATGCTGTAATAGAGAAGCGTCAATGATAATAACTCTTAGGTCTACATTCAGCGGTATTGAATATCATTAGTGTAGAGAAAAAACATATGTTACGTAGTAGAAAATCGTCCATTTTGTTTTTCTATTATGCTGATTTTTAAAAGCTATTTTTTGTTAATTTTAGAGAAATATTCATGCTTGCTTTGCATATAATCTAATGACTAATGTCCATAATACAATTTTGTTATGTATCTGCCAAAAGTACGTTTCTTTTTTTCCATGCCTTGCTCCTCACGCTTCATTCTTCATGCCTTGCTCCTCACGCCTCAATATTCATGTCTCTCTCCTCAAGCTTTACTCTTCATGTCTCGCTCCTCAAGCTTTGCTCTACATGCCTCGTTTCTCATACTTTGCTCCTCACGCCTTGTTTCTCATACTTTGCTCCTCACGCTTCATTTTCCATGCCTGGCTCCTCATGCCTCGCCCCTCATGCCTCACCTGATTGACGTCACTGGTTTCAACTCCTTCATTGGGTGAGGTCTGCAGAAGATACACCGACAAGGGATTTTTCCTCTAACACTAGTTGATGGTATTGAGCAGCATAATCCATGTCCTTTTAATTCAATATTACAAACAAAGCTCTAAAAAATCTTTTGGAATGAATGCACATTTTATTGTTTTATAAGCTTTTTTTTTAGATAACCTGGGTAATACTCAAACAGTTCTAACCAAGGGCTGCATAGAACTAGATTTAGCAGATTCTAAAAAGGACCAAAATCTAAATACGCAGTTGTCGCTTACTCCTTTGTGTCTTTGGTTCCTTCAGGACTTGAGAGCTTAACCCCATAGGCTCAATAAAGTAGTGCAGCCGTCTCCTGCTAAATCAATTTGAGTGATGTAAAAGTGAACAGTGTAGCATTTAAGAACAGTGAAAGTTGATTCAAATTAAAATGTTTTCACACATTTGCAAATTGATTTTGACTGTTTAACATGATAGTGCAGAGCAGTATCAATGAGCTCAGAGTCCATTTAACAATGCATATATGAATTAATATGTGGAAGAGCACATAAACACAAGTTGTTCTAATATTACTTGAAGGCCTCCATATGTTATGAAATGCTGACACAATCAACTCACAGAGCTCAGCATCAGTGACAATACATCATTTCTAGAACGGCCACCTCGGCTCTCCATGAAGGAGTAATGGGCATATTATGGCTTATGTTCTTCAGTTGTGTCTGACTCTCTGTGACCCTACGGACTGCAGCACACCAGGCACCCTACATGGTATAGCTCACAGCTTCATTGAAGTACATAAGCTCTTTCACCACAACAAGGTAGTGACCGAGAAGCGTTAATATGGCTTATATAGCTCGTTAATATTAGCACAAACCAAGGGAGACAAATCAGCAAGACAAACCATCATTCATATAGTTGTCGTACTGCGAGTTTGTGTTTAATGCTCGCAAAGAGCACAAAGCCCCTCATTGCGAGGCTCGCAATGGGTGCTGAAGGGGGAGAGGGAGAGATCGAGAGAGAAGGAGAGGGAGAGAGAGAGAGAGAAGGAGAGGGAGAGAGAGAGAGAGGGAGAGAGAGAGAGAAGGAGAGGGAGAGAGAAGGAGAGGGAGAGAGAGAGAGAAGGAGAGGGAGAGAGAGAGAGAAGGAGAGGGAGAGAGAGAGAAGGAGAGGGAGAGAGAGAGAAGGAGAGGGAGAGAGAGAGAAGGAGAGGGATTGAGAGAGAGAGAAGGAGAGGGATTGAGAGAGAGAGAAGGAGAGAGATTGAGAGAGAGAGAAGGAGAGTGGGAGATAGGAAGAGAGAAGGAGGAAGGAAGAGAGAAGGAGGAAGTAAGAGGGAAGGAGGAAGGAAGAGGGAAGGAGGAAGGAAGAGGGAAGGAGGAAGGAGAGAGGGAAGGAGAGAGGGAAGGAGAGAGGGAAGGAGAGAGGGAAGGAGAGAGGGAAGGAGAGAGGGAAGGAGAGAGGGAAGGAGAGAGGGAAGGAGAGAGGGAAGGAGAGTGGTAGGAAGGAGAGTGGTAGGAAGGAGAGTGGTAGGAAGGAGAGTGGTAGGAAGGAGAGTGGTAGGAAGGAAGAGAGAAGGAGAGTGGGAGGAAGGAAGAGAGAAGGAGAGTGGGAGGAAGGAAGAGGGAAGGAGAGTGGGAGGAAGGAAGAGGGAAGGAGAGAGGGAGGGAGGAAGGAAGAGGGAAGGAGAGAGGGAGGGAGGAAGGAAGAGGGAAGGAGGAAGGAAGAGGGAAGGAGAGAGGGAGGAAGGAAGAGGGAAGGAGAGAGGGAGGAAGGAAGGAAGAGGGAAGGAGAGAGGGAGGGAGGAAGGAAGAGGGAAGGAGAGAGGGAAGAAGGAAGAGGGAAGGAGAGAGGGAGGAAGGAAGAGGGAAGGAGAGAGGGAGGAAGGAAGAGGGAAGGAGAGAGGGAGGGAGGAAGGAAGAGGGAAGGAGAGAGGGAGGGAGGAAGGAAGAGGGAAGGAGAGAGGGAGGGAGGAAGGAAGAGGGAAGGAGAGAGGGAGGAAGGAAGAAGGAAGGAGAGAGGGAGGCAGGAAGAGGGAAGGAGAGAGGGAGAAAGGAAGAGAGGAGAGAGAGGAAGGAAGAGGGGAGAAGAGAGGAAGGAAGAGAGAAGGAAAGGGAGAGAGAAGAAGGGAGAGAGAGAGAAGAAGGGAGAGAGAAAGAGAGAGAAGAAGGGGGAGAGAAAGAGAGAAGGGAGAGAGAAGAAGGGAGAGAGAGAGAGAGAGAGAGAGAGAGAGAGAGAAGAGAGGGAGAGAGAAAGAGAGAAAGAGAGAAGGAGAGAGGGAGGAGAGGGGGAGAGAGAGAAGGAGAGAGAGAGAGAGAGAGAGAGAGAAGGGAGATAGAAAGAGAGAGAGAGGAAGGGATAGAAGAAGAGAGAAGAAGGAAGAGAGAGAGAAGAAGGGAGAGAGAGAAGGGAGAGAGAAAGAGAGAGAAGAAGGGAGAGAGAAAGAGAGAGAGAAAGAGAGAGAAGAAGGGGGAGAGAGAAGAAGAGAGAGAGAAGAGAGAGAAGAAGAAGAAGAGAGAGAAGAAGAGAGAGAGAAAGAGGGAGAGAGAAAGAGAGAGAGAGAAGGGAGAGAGAGAGAGAGAGAGAAGGGAGAGAGAGAGAGAGAGAGAGAGAGAGAGAAGGGAGAGAGAGAGAGAGAGAGAGAGAGAGAGAGAGAGAGAGAGAGAGAGAGAGAGAGAGAGAGAGAAGGGAGAGAAGAGAGAGAGAGAGGGAAGAGAGAGAGAGAGAGAAGGGAGAGAGAGAGAGAGAGAGAGAAGGGAGAGAGAGAGAGAGAGAGAAGGGACAGAGAAAGAGAGAGAAGGGAGAGAGAAAGAGAGAGAGAAAGAGAGAGAAGAAGGGAGAGAGAGAGAAGGGAGAGAGAGAGAGAGAGAAGGGAGAGAGAGAGAGAGAGAAGGGAGAGAGAGAGAAGGGAGAGAGAGAAGGGAGAGATAGAGAGAGAAAGAGAGAGAAGAAGGGGGAGAGAAGAAGGGAGAGAGAAGAAGGGAGAGAGAAGAAGGGAGAGAGAAGAAGGGAGAGAGAAGAAGGGAGAGAGAAGAAGGGAGAGAGAGAGAAGGGATAGAGAGAGAGAGAGAGAGAGAGAGAGAGGAAGAAGGGAGAGAAAGAGAGAGAAGAAGGGAGAGAAAGAGAGAGAAGGGAGAGAAAGAGAGAGAGAAGGGAGAGAAAGAGAGAGAAGAAGGGAGAGAAAGGGAGAGAAAGAGAGAGAAGGGAGAGAAAGAGAGAGAGAAGGGAGAGAAAGAGAGAGAAGAAGGGAGAGAAAGAGAGAGAAGAAGGGAGAGAGAGAGAAGAAGGGAGAGAGAGAGAAGAAGGGAGAGAGAGAGAAGAAGGGAGAGAGAGAGAGAGAGAAGAAGGGAGAGAGAGAGAACAGAGAAAACAGAGCTTATAAGCACTTCTTCATAAAATAAAGTACATAAATGTAAATAGTGCCTTTTGAATTTACCATCTTGGCCTCTCTGCTCTGGGATAACTCTGAGAGCAATTCCCTCCCTGCCCGTATTCAGGTTCAGTTTTTAGAGGCATGGAAATCACATGCACTTGATCAATCAGCAGTGTATGCTTTCCTAATATGCCACCGCTCCATCCACCATACACACCCTGACTACCTGTCAGTACTCTCCCCTGTGCTTGACACAAAAATTGCGCTAGGTAAAGATAAAAATGAATACTAGCACTACTGTTTCACAATCCTTCCCTATCAGATTTCTCCTATATGGAAACATCTCCCCAACGTCTTAAATCTTCTACCCAGGTAATCTCAGTTCCTGCCTTACTCCAATAGAATTGCCTTCTCTTCTATTACATTCTCTCTCTCTTCCTGATGCTTCCAAAATCGTATCTGTGTTTCTTGCAGAGGTTTCTGCCTCTTCCACTCCCTTTAGATTTTAAGTCTGCAAGTTTTTAGTCTTGTGTTGGTGCTTTGGAAAAAGTACTTTCTATGTAAGATTTTAAACTCAAAGACATGGCCCTCCATTTTTGCCATGCAATGTTTTTTTGTTGTACTTAACCCCTGTATAGCTCTACAGAATATGTTGGCACGTTACAAATAAAGGAAAATAATAATAATAATAGATACACAGGGATATTCTATATCCTAGTAAAATACAGGAATATTCCATGCCCTTTTAATGTTTTCTTTCTCACGTCTCCTTTGTGCATTCCCTGCCTCTTCTTTTCTTTTCCTTATATTTATCCGATTTTGTAGCTCACTCCTATTCCACCTCATTCTATCTCTTTCTTTCCAATATACTGTTTCTTCTTCTCCTTTCTAACAAATTGTAACTCTTTCCTTCATCTCACTTCCTTTTCCTTGTTCCGATATCTTCTGTTTACAACTGCTTTCTTTATACAAATTACATGCATCTCTCCCCTTACTATACTTTGTATTTTTGTTGTTGTATAGTTCAGTTGTATCCAATTATCTGTGACCACATGAACCGCAGCTCACCCGGCACATCTGCTTCGGCCTCTAAAATATCTTTCAAGATTTATCAAATAATAATGATTTATTATGAACAAGAGTGTATATTTTCTTTCATTTATACTGGATGGTTTATGATATATTTTATTATAAATCGGCAACATTTTGTGCAATCTAAAAATTTCCTATTTTTTGTTTAAATTACTGAAATTAGGTGTTAAGCACCAGGAAATTACTATAGTGTTTTTCTATTGTTATACATCTGGCTGTGCTTGTTTTCTTGGCAGATACTGGAGTAGGTGCCAGATCCTTCTCTAGTGGACCAAGATTCGTCTGACCTATCTGCCCATAATGGGTAACCCCACATGGTATAGCTCACAGCTTCATTCCCTCACCGTGATAAGGTACAAATCCAGAAGAGGTTTGTAGTTTTACCCCTAAGTAAAACTACAACGGACTAAGGTAGTAGAGATGTAAAAAGGACAATGCAGATATTTATAAGTAATTGGTGCCATATCTCATTCTGCCACCCACCTGCTCATCCCACAAGGTTTTCTTGCAGGACACCAGCTCTTGAAGCTGATTGTGCAGTTCCACTAAATCTTTGTTCATCTTGTCAATATCGCTGTTCAAATTGTTCCTCCACTGCTGCAAGCCATCAGGAAGAGACATCTTTCCATTATCGACGCCTTGTGAAGACACTATCTCATCATCTTCAACACAGGACTCCAGGACACTTTCCTAGGAAAGGAGAGGACAAAAATTACAAAATGTAGACCTATTATTCTGAAAGATAGCAACTTAAGAACTAATGTTAGCATATTTATATGCAAAAAGTGGAATGTATTGCAAGCCCCTCTGCCAGTTAAAGGAACACAAATGTTCTATATTATGTATTCAAATGGATATGGAAAGTTTCTGGATGTTACTAGGTTTATAATATATCTATGTATTTAATTACTTTTCTGTACTTTTTTTTATTAAGAAGTGCTTACAATATCGGTTTCTCTGCCCAAAAGCAAATAATTCCTGTAGCTCAAGAATACAAAGACTCTGCTATACTTGCTGTGCTGTGTCTCATACTAACCAATCAGTGATCATCACTCAGCAATATTCTGCAACATGCTGCCGAGATGTGGTCCTGATAGACTAGGACACTACACTGTAAATCCAGTCCTACAGAGAGTCTGTGTCTGCATACGCTGCAGTGGGCAGACCCATACAGTGATGATTTGTATGATTTTAGGCAAAACAGAGATTATAAACGTTTCTTAATAAAATAAAGTATATAACAGTAAATAGATACACAAATATTTAGAATTGATTTTGTGGCTCCTCATAGTAAGGGTCTAACTGCCAGATAACATTGGGGGGTCAAGCAGACTGTAATCCTAATTAAACATCAAAGCAGCTAATCATTATGTTAATTTGCATATAAATGAAACAACAACATGGTATTTCCTAGGACTGATCCACAACATAACACAACATATAAGCAGTTTTTCATGCACTTTAAAAAAATAATCTAAAAAAAAAAAAGCTTGATTGGGGTGACAAGTTTTCATGCAACAAGATTTTTTCATAAAGTTTTTTTTTTTTTGGAGATCCGTTTAAGATTGAAACAGCTGTCTGTGGGTAGGTTGTGCATAATCCATCCTTTTCTATGCTTTAAAGTGGTGTTATACAGTAAGCATATGCCTAAGGGAGCTATTGATATAGTTGTATTGGATTAAAGAGTGAAAATGGACTCATTTGCATGTCCCCTTCCAGTTTGCCAGAGTGCATTGCAATAAATATTTCTTGGAATTCTGCGCAGGAAATATGTTTTTTTCCCTTATTTTTAGACATTTAAATGTGAACACAAATGTACTATTTATTGATAATGTTTTAAACAAGTTATTTTTAACAGATACAGTATGCCTATAATGACTACAATAGTAAAGAATCATAAAATAAAATGCACTGATGTTCTGTTTCAGTATTGGTCAGACACTGATAATGAAAGGGTTAAGTTATATGAAAAGAGGATGCCAGTTTCCACTCTATATTACAGCGATCACACTAGTCTTACAGTCTGCCCTAGATACATTAGTTTGCACTTATTAATATTAAACCATTATTATCATAAAAATGTTCATTCCATGTATGGTATGGTCGTTATTCATTGGGTACATACAGCTCCAGCGTGCACACTTTACAAGGAAATTAGATGCTTAAAGCAGTGGAGGCAGCAAAGGCGGTTCAACTTGAGACCCTAAAGAATCTGGTGCATAATGTTCTGAGATGATTCGGCTCATTGAGACTTTCAGACAGTTAAAAGAATAACTGTAGTTTGTAGGAAACATAACAAATTACAATTCTTAGCAACATAGTTGGATAGTAATTGAGGTTGAAAAAACAAACAATCTGCTGCTCTGCAATATGCAGATTATTTGTTAATTATTGATATTTCACATAGAATTAAAATACAGTATGCAGTTCAAAATATATTATCTAAAAGATTAAAAAAACACTTTTGTTTTAGCACTGACATTATATAAACATTAAACTTTGATAAATATGTATTTTTCAGTTGGCTGAAGAAAACCTTTAAGGCATCTGAAATAAAGTCATTTGATATCACCAATACAAACAATGTCATTAATCTTCGATTTTGCCCCATGCACAGCATTAATATTCATGCACTTGGAGAAAAATGTTTATTTCTCTAAATTACCTCAATCCGTTTTCATTCATTTATTATCTATGGTACCGCTGAGCTTTTGATATATAGCAAATAAAACATATGTTCCTTACTAGACCACCTCCTCTATTAGTGATGGAAATGTTATGTGGATACTGTAGACTATACACACTGCCTTTGGACAAAGCCGCTAGTATGTGACGAAACGGACATCAACCTGCTACTGACAATCCGTCTTTAAACATTATGATTTTCTCTGCTTATGACATACATGTGCAAATGTTGTTATTTTGTGACATACTTCACAATTGTGCAGTTTTCTATGAATAAATGTAAAGTTATGCATTTTGGAAGGAAAAATAACCAGTAATGTATTATCTTAATGGAGCAGATCTAGGGGTATCAGATATAGAAATAGAATTGGGAGGCTTGTGGACAACCACCTTCATAACAGAGCTCAATGCCAAGCAGCAGCTGCAAAGGAAAGTAAAATATTAGCATGTATTAAGAAGGGTATAGAAGCAAGGGGAGTAAATATAATTCTGCCACTATACAAATCCCTAGTACGCCTTCATTTGGAATATGGAGTCCAATTGTGGGCACCACTTCATAATAAGAACATTTTAGAGCTGAAAAAAGTACAGAGAAGGGCAACAAAACTAATAAGGGGAATGGAGGGGCTAAGTTATGAAGAAAGACTAACCAAATTACACACATTTTCTCTAGAAAAAAAGGTGGCTAAGAGGAGATATGATTACATTATATAAATATATCCAGGGTCATTATAAGGCTATGGCAAGTCAACTTTTTGTGCCAAGAGGCTTTAAACAAACAAGAGGATATCATTTGAGGTTAGAAGTAAAAGGATTCCACCTTAAAGAAAGAAAAGGGTTCTTCACAGTAAGGATGGTTAATCTGTGGAATTCTCTACCAAAGGAGGCGGTGACAGCAGATTCAATAGATAACTTTAAAAAGGGATTGGATATATTTTTTCTCCCTCCTGGGGTCAGGAGGGAATTTTTTTTTCCCCTTTTGAGACAATTTTCCAATTGGATTTTTTTCTGTTTGCCTTCCCCTGGATCAATTAACAATTAATTAACAATTAATATGCATATTACAAAGATCAGAAGAGATCTAAAAGGTTGAACTTGATTGACTAAAATTCTTTTTTTAACCACAATTATGATGTTACTACAGTAGTTCTTTAAAATAATTTCTTGCTTGCTTTCTTAGTTTTCTTCTTTCACTTAAACATATAAAATTAGGATCCTTCTTGACTGCAGTCAGTAATTATGTTGCATGCAGTAATTGCATTAGCATTTGCTAGTTGGGCTTTTTATAAGCAGTAGAGAGCGGCAATAAAAGACCTGTTTGATGGAAAAGCCCCTGTCTGATTCAGAAGCAGCACTTGTTATTCTTAATTATCGAGTCACATCTTCTTGGCAGCAGAAGGGCAAGAGAAATCATAGAGAATTAAAACGGATCGAGTCGTCTCTGGAAATCAAGACATGTACCATTAAGAATTTAAATTTGTAGCCACAATTAGTGATGTGGACATGTGCATTACTGCTCTTGGGTTAAAAACAGCAGCCTGATTCTCCGAACAACAAAGCAACTAAAATATGGTAAAACTAACAAATACTTTATCAATTAAATGAAAATCAATAAAAAAAAATAAAAAAAAACCTTTCTAAGCATTAAGCAAAGATTGAAATTGCTTGCTAATGGGGGATGAATGGAGTGTATTTACTAAATAAACATAATAGACAGAACTAAAGTGTTTTTTTTCAGAAATGCCACAGACAAGGCTAGAGATTTGGACACAAAAAGGTTAAGCAAAGAGATCTGGAGAATTAGGTTGAAAGGATACAAGATTTGACTGGCCTGATTATGAGATTGATTGGGATTGAGGGGTTACACCAGTGAAACAAAGATGCAGTAAGAATGGAAGTGAGACGGGCTGCATTATTGGAAATGGACGGGTAGGAGGTTTAAAACAAGATGGGTCTCGAGGAAAGGGCGCAGGGCGAGAACGGGACCAGGTGCAGGGCGAGAACGGGACCGGGCGCAGGGCTAGAACGGGACCGGGCGCAGGGCTAGAACGGGACCGGGCGCAGGGCTAGAACGAGACCGGGCGCAGGGCTAGAACGAGACCGGGCGCAGGGCTAGAACGAGACCGGGCGCAGGGCTAGAACGAGACCGGGCGCAGGGCTAGAACGGGACCGGGCGCAGGCGAGAACGGGATCAGGCGCAGGGCGGGAACAGGACCGGCGTAAGGTGGGAACGGGCGAAAGGTGGGAACGGGATCAGGCGCAAGGTGGAAATGGGACAGGGCGCAAGGTGGGAACGGGACCGGGCGCAAGGTGGGAACAGGACCGGGCGCAAGGTGGGAACGGGACCGGGCGCAAGGTGGGAACGGGACCGGGTGCAAGGTGGGAACGTGCATACTCAGACCAAGGCACTAACTGTGACATCTCATATATAACTTGAATTGATACCATATTGAATGTGAGTGTTTTAATTATTAATGGTTTTAATTATTTGCTATAATAAACCTTGATGTACATACTTCACGATTGGTTTGGCTTTGCGCTTGTCTCTCCCACCCCTCTTCTTGTTTTTTTTCAAGGCACTAACTAGGCTGATAAACTAATCCTGGAGTCTTAGCACACCCATTATTTTCATTTCCATGTTGTTTTACTCTGAAAACAATAGCTTTGCAGCCTCAAGGGGAATTAGCAATTACTGGCCATTATCTCATGTTACTTCCAGCGGAAATAGCATTGAAACTTTTAGACTCCCTGGTGGGTAAATTGTTACAACAGTTAATTTCAAATAATGTAATTATTGCACTTGCATTTTTCATACAGGCTTCTCTTTGACATCATTATAAGGTTCCTCCTAATTTATCAGTGATTTGAATATTGCTACAAATATATAAGTGAACACAACTACATTTATACAGCAAGTACCCTCCTTACTATATTCATGTTTTCAATGTAATACTGAATGCAATGTATTTATTGATGTGTGTAAACAAACATACATAATAACAACTGTAGTCAAACTCGCTTTATTGACAGTACTATATAATTATGTATGGCTCACATTCTGTTGATGCCATTGGATCTTTTCTACCTGATTTATAGAAATACTTGCACAGTAATTAATCAGTATAAGTAGGAAGCACTATAATTAGGGGACTTACTGTCTACTATTCAAACACTTCTAACCTAAGGCAGTCCATTCTGTCCTACTGTATTATACATTCAAGATGGAAGGGGGTCCTCAGTATCTCACAAAATAATTACGGGGTTCTTTAAAAATCACTGATTCTGTCCTGGATAGTGTTGTGGGAAAATATTCCCTTTCAGTGCCTCTTCCACAACGACCCTCAATCAAGGAATGAAGCCAGGTTTCTTTATCAAAGCTTGGAGAGCACAACAAAATATAGTCTCCATAGCAGGTGGAGTTAGATTTACATACATGTATAAACGGTGCTCCCTCTCTGGTTCGCTACTTTGTCGTGGTGAAGGGCCTTGTGTACCTCAATGAAGCTTTTGATCTATACCATGTAGGGTCACCCAAGATGAACAGGCCATAGCAGAGAGGTCAGACAAATCGCGGTGCGCTGGAGAAGGAAATGGCAACCCACTCCAGTATCTGGTAACATATTGATAAATACAACCAGAAACACAAGTACAAAATGGATCCTACACCTCCTGTGCCATGCATGGATATAAATGAGTGCATACAAATGAGTGAATGGTGCACCAATAGGATAAGGTGGATAGTAATTAAGTCATTGTCATTTCGGCCCTTGACAATATATAACGTAATTTATAATTAGGGCCAGTTCATAACTGTGGTGCCTGCCTGCAACTTTCTATAAATAAAGAGACATGAAAAAGATAATAAATATTTAAGACCATATGTACAACTCTTATATGAAACTGCGGGGGAAAAAAACTCAAAATCTAACTTGTCTATTTTATAATGCAACAGACAGAAGCGGGACTCGATATTATAGGCAGCTGCAGAAGGAAAATAAATAATTACAGAGAATATGCAGCTGATCCATGAGGGACCCAGCAAACAAATCCCGAAACCACATTTAACAGAGAAGATGCAAAGGGATTCTTAAAGATACCGGTTCCTTGATATTTCCATCTTCATATTTTTACGGCAACATCCAATAGGCAGAATTGGTAATAAAGTTGTGTGGAGTGTCTCCTGTGGATTAGATGCACACATTCTTCAAATTTTTATGTGCAAATTAATGAATTTTTGATATTTGATATTTTTTGTGGTGTTGGAGAGAGGGAAATGCCAAGAAATCTATATATCAGTGTTTAAAGGGACTCATCAGGCAACTTTTCAAGTTTTATATAAATGTTTTAACTAGGTGACTCAATTAATGTTATCCTTCTCAGTGTAAGTGTCATATACAATTTGTACTTCACTTAGTTCCAAGATCCCCAGAGTAATAGAGACTTAGCTTCTGAAGCCTCTACCTTTGTTTTTGTTCTCTGTCATGTACGGTGCCATCATTCATAGATGTGACCTAAGTCCATCCAAAAGGGGAAATTTATACAGGGATTTGAAGGGCATTTGTCTAAAGTCATCCAAAAATCATTTTCCATGAAAAAAAAAAGAAGTGTAGTGTGTAAAATACTAGCCAATTCCGTCTAAAGCAGGGGTAGGCAAGTCCGGTACTGGAGAGCCCCACACAGGCTTGTATTTGAGGATATCCTGTTCTGTGCACATGAGAGTCAATCAGGATGAGTGAAGGAGTGATTTACTCATCTGTACGCAGCAGGGAAATCCCGGCCTGTGCGGAGCTCTCCAGGACCAAACTTGCCCACCCCTGCTTTAAAGGACAATTGTAATGACCTAAACAGATGAGCTAGATGTTTTAATTATGAATTGATCACGGATACTAATTATATTTAATCATGTATAATAGCAACATTTATATTAATTTGTGTTAATATCAATTTTTGCCTGAAATTTTTGCACCGCCTCCTAGACTAAGCTGCCTACATCACTGCTCTCAAGAAATGTAACCATTCTCTGACACACAAATACCTTCCACCTGATAATAAATGTCTCCAGCAGAAGCATCCATTTTTGTTAATTAGAATATATTTTGATGACTTTTTCCCTGCTTAATTATGCTCTTGCTGTTGTTCAGTCATGTCCAACTCTCCAGGACTATATAGACTAGAGCAAGCCAGGCACATCTGTCAGTCATTGCCACTCTGAGTTCCATCAAGCTCGTGTTCGTTGCTTCTTGTGCCGTCAATCTTTCCCATAATTAGAGTCTTCTCTAGGGAATCCTGTCTTCTCGTGATCACAAAATATTTGAGCTTCAGCCTCATGGTCAAACATTCCAGTGAACAGTTTGTCTTCATTTCCTGTAGTACTGACTGATTAAATATTCTTGAAGGTCAATGGACTCTAAGCACTTTTCTCCAACACCACAATTCAAAGGCGTCAATTCTCCAGCGCTCAGCCTTCTTTATGGTCAAGCTCTCACATACATATATTACTACTGGGAATACCAGAGATCTAACTATTTAGATAACTTTACTTTTTTAATAGCTTGTTCAGACTTGCCATAGCTTTCCTCCACAGAAGCAAACATCTTAATATCATGGCTGCAGTCACCACCTGATCTTATGTGGACTCAATTTTTTAATACTGTACTGACCCTATTTGCAAACATCTTTGAGCATCCAACAAAATGACTACCATGAATAGCTCAGATAACCTTGCGTTACCTTCGGAATTAAACAAAATCGAGCGCTTGCTGCCCCCTGACTTTACAGCGCTATTTACAGGCAGAAGCAATAACCCAGGTCCATCATCAGGTCCTGTTTGTCTGCTCTTATCATTAAATGCTCCAAAACTGCTGAAATATGCACATAAATTCCCTGCATTCTCTCTCCAAGTATAAAATGTCAGGTCATTATCACAGTATTATTCTGATTCAGATTTTATCCCGGCCTTTGTTATTTTCTACGTGATTAGTATGCGCATTTTCATTTGATCGTGTAGGGAAAAAAATCTTAACACACAGAGCTGCTGGGACAAGATAAAAAGGCTGGTGATGAGCAGAATGACCCCAAAACAAATCACATGGCCATGTATGTGGGAATTTACACACACACCTATTAGCACTGCTGACACAGTATGGGCAAAAAAAGGAACAATATACCGGTATCAGTTTTATACAAACTATTAAAGGCACAGATCTCCTGTTTTTAAAGTATGTTATACTGAGCCATTTCAGTGTTTATTTACTTGCTAAGTCAATGTTGAGCATTATTGTATGTATATTATGGATAAAGTTTGTGGGATGAAAAATGCAGCCGCCTGTCATGCATTATTTATACATTTATATTGCCTTAAATTATACTTTTTTTTTTTTAAACCTTGATATTTGCAGAAATCTGGGTGTCTGTCCAAAGGTTAAGATAAAGTTTATTGTTTTGGTTATTTTCCTTCTGTTCCAAAACATTTTACAGTTGCACATGAATTAATGAAAGTTTTACGAAGACTTTTTTATAATTGATTTCAGCCACCAATTTATAATATAATCCTGTATATATATATATTATATATATATATATATATATATATATATATATATAATATTTATATAGTAAATATATATATATATATATATATATATATATATATATATATATAATATTTATATAGTAAATATATATATATATATATATATATATATATATATATATATATATATATTCGTGGTGGAGTGAACCTACATATTATAGCTCACAGCTTCATTGAAGTACACAAGCCCCTTACCACAACAAAGTAGCGATCCAGAAGGGGAATATAACATTTACACTTCACTTATTTCTAAGAAGCCCCCAGAGTAACAGATACACACCTTCTGGATCCTCCGCCGGCCTCCCTTTCTTTTGTGATGTAGGGTGCTGTGACCTAGAGCCATGCTCATATGGGAGGGGTTTATACAGCTGCTACATGCGAATGCAAGCAGACAGTGACTTACTGTGTTCCTGAGCAATATAAGATACTCATGTGGGCATGGCCTTACGTCACACCTGTGCAACACAGCACCCTATATGAGAGAGAAAAGGAACAAAGACAGGCTCCAGACGGTGAGAATCACTCTGGGGACTTCTTAAAAGTAAGCAGACATTGTATATGACAATTATGTTGAGGAGCATACAGTTAAGACATTTACTTAAAAGATGTACAGATAAAAATGTTTAAACCGTTCATTTAAGTACATAAAGTCTGAATAAACAGTCAGTCAGAGACACAACACTAACAATATGAAATGTATGATTTTATTTATAATATAAACCAAAACAAAATAAGAGTAAAAGATAATTTTTATGCCTGGTCTTGTATATTTGTAGCTCAATAGAAATGAGCCATTATAACGGTCCTGTAACATATCAGTCTGATTCAGCACATAAGGACAAGTCAAATGACGGCCAAGTCTCCCTGGAAACTACAGACAAGTATATTTGTTCACTAAGGTCCTGCTGATCTCCTGAAGGATATTTTGCAATGGGTCATTATCTGAACATGTGGCGTGTGTGTATCTTTTTCTAATATATATTAGCCGTAGGTCATAAGATGGGTGTACATCTCTAATTAATAGTAAGCCATAACTATCAAATTTAGTAGTCTATTAGTATTATATATGCAATAGTAAATTGCCTGTCAAAAATGACGGTATAACTTAAAACATTTCTCTCCCCCCTTCCCTCCGATGTGTATCTTCACCCCTTCCCCCCCGTGTGCGCCCTTTCTCCCCTCTCATCTCTCTCCCCCTCTCCCTCCCGTGTCTCTCTTCCCCCACGGGTGTCTCTCTTCCCCCACGGGTGTCTCTCTTCCCCCACGGGTGTCTCTTCCCCCCCCCCCCCTAATCTCTCTCCCCCTCTCCCCTCCCGTCTCTCTCCACCTCTCCCCTCCCCTGTGTCTCTTCCCCCTCTCCAACCTGTGTTTCTTCCCCCCACCCCTGTCTCTTACCCCTCTGCGTTTCTTCCCCCTCTCTCCCCCCACGGGTGTCTCTCTTCCCCACACGGGTGTCTCTCTTCCCCACACGGGTGTCTCTCTCCCCCACGGGTGTCTCTCTCCCCCACGGGTGTCTCTTCCCCCCCTCTAATCTCTCTCCCCCTCTCCCCCCCAGTCTCTCTCCACCTCTCCCCTGTGTCTCTTCCCCCTCTCCAACCTGTGTTTCTTCCCCCCCACCCCTGTCTCTTACCCCTCTGCATTTCTTCCCCCTCTCTCCCCTGTGTCTTTTTCCTCCCTCTCCCCTCCCCTGTGTCTCTTCCTCCCACCCCTGTCTTACCCCGTGTCTCTTCCCCCCTCCCATGTGTCTCTTCCCTTCTCTCTCCCCTGTGTCTCTTTCCCCCCTCCGTCTCTTCCCACACTCCCTCCCCTGTGTCTCTTCCCCCTCACGTCTCTTCCCCCACATATGTCTCTTCCACCCACCCCTGTGTCTTACCCCTGTGTATCTTCCCCCTCTCCCCTCCCCTGTGTCTCTTCCCGACCACTGTCTCTTACCCTCTTGTGTCTCTTCCCCCCTCTCCCCCCATGCCGCTTCCCCCCCTCTCCCCTCCCCTCCGGCTCTTTCCCCCTTCCCTCTGTCTCTTCCCCCCTCTCCACTGTGTCTCTTCCCCCCTCTCCCCCACACGTCTCTTCCCCCACATATGTCTCTTCCCCCAACCCGTGTCCTAGCCCTGTGTTTCTTCCCCCTCTCTCCCCTGTGTGTCTTTCCCCCTCTCCCCTCCCCTGTGTCTCTTCTCCATTCCTGTCTCTTACCCTCTTGTGTCTCTTCCCCCTCTCCCCCGTGTTACTTTCCCCCTCTCCCCTCCCATGTCTCTTTCATCCCTACCCTCTGTCTCTTCCCTCCCCTGTATCTCTTCCCCCCTCTCCCCAGTGTCTTTCCCCACATCCTGTGTCTCCCCCCCTCGTGTCTTCCTCCCCCTCTCCTGTATCTTCCTTCCCCCTCCCCTGTGTCTTCCTCCCCCGTCCCCTGTGTCTTCCTCCCCCGTCCCCTGTGTCTTCCTCCCCCGTCCCCTGTGTCTTCCTCCCCCGTCCCCTGTGTCTTCCTCCCCCGTCCCCTGTGTCTTCCTCCCCCGTCCCCTGTGTCTTCCTCCCCCCTCTCTCTGGGTCTTGCTCAGCTTGCGGCTCTTGCCTCAAGCTGCTTATGCGCGCACTGTACAGACTTAGGAAGTGGTAACGCTCCAATGGAGCGTTACACACTTACCACAAATATTATAGTTGATATTAATAAGAATCCAAATAACAAATATTTGCCAGATTCTGTCATCAGTATTCAAAGCGTTCTCAAAGCAGACAATGTGGGTTTCTTAAGACATAGCTGTTTGGGTAAGACTATTTATTTGGATCAGCAGGTAGATAAAATAAACATTTCTGTATGTTACTGGAGGTTACAATATACAGTCAGGTCCATAAATATTGGGACATCGACACAATTCTAATCTTTTTGGCTCTATACACCACCACAATGGATTTGAAATGAAACAAACAACATGTGCTTTAACTGCAGACTTTCAGCTTTAATTTGAGGGTATTTACATCCATATCAGGTGAACGGTGTAGGAATTACAACAGTTTGTATATGTGCCTCCCACTTTTTAAGGCTTTTGGCTGAATATGAGCAGATAATATTGCCCGAAACACTTCAGAATTCATCCTGCTGCTTTTGTCAGCAGTCACATTATCAATAAATACAAGAGAACCAGTTCCATTGGCAACCATACATGCCTACGCCATGACACTACCACCACCATGCTTCACTGATGAGGTGGTACACATTGGATCATGAGCAGTTCCTTTCCTTCTCCATACTCTTCTCTTCCCATCACTCTGGTACAAGTTGATCTTAGTCTCATCTGTCCATAGGATGTTGTTCCAGAACTGTGAAGGCTTTTATAGATGTTGTTTGGCAAACTCTAATCTGGCCTTCCTGTTTTTGAGGCTCACCAATGGTTTACATCTTGTGGTGAACCCTCTGTATTCACTCTGGTGAAGTCTTCTCTTGATTGTTGACTTCGTCACACATACACCTACCTCCTGGAGAGTGTTCTTGATCTGGCCAACTGTTGTGAAGGGTGTTTTCTTCACCAGGGAAATAATTCTTCGGTCATCCATCACAGTGGTTTTCCGTGGTCTTCCGGGCCTTTTGGTGTTGCTGAGCTCACCAGTGCGTTCTTTCTTTTTAAGTATGTTCCAAACAGTTGATTTGGCCACACCTAATGTTTTTGCTTCCTCTCTGATGGGTTTGTTTTGTTTTTTCAGCCTAATGATGGCTTGCTTCACTGATAGTGACAGCTCTTTGGATCTCATATTGAGAGTTAACAGCAACAAATGCAAATAGCACACTTGAAATGAACTCTGGACCTTTTATCTGCTCTTTGTAAATGGGATAATGAGGGAATAACACACACCTGGCCATGAAACAGCTGAGCAGCCAATTGTCCCATTACTTTTGGTCCCTTAAAAAGTGGGAGGCACATATACAAACTGTTGTAATTCCTACACCGTTCACCTGATATGGATGTAAATACCCTCAAATTAAAGCTGAAAGTCTGCAGTTACAGCACATCTTGTTCGTTTCATTTCAAATCCATTGTGGTGGTGTATAGAGCCAAAAAGATTAGAATTGTGTTGATGTCCCAATATTTATGGACCTGACTGTATGTGTGGTAAGTGATGACATGGCTGGATTGCTCGGACAAGTGTCCTATAAAGATAAATGCCCTTTGTTTAACATATGGGGTAGGGTTAGCAAAACGGTTTATTGATTAAAGCAGTGACCTCTAACCTAGCATGATGATAAATGGCGAGCTGCAGGTTCAATGTAAAAATAAACATGGAATAATGTCATATATTTGTGAAGTTTGTAACAACTTAACAACATTAGTAGCTTTGTAAACAGTAGGTATAAAAGTATTGTTAGAAAAAAATCTTTAATTTAGTAGACAAGGCTTGTGCCTGAAGGGATTCCATGTTTGTGTTCTACATACTCCCTATTGGCTTGGGAGTGCTCTGTAATTACTATTAACTATTCAAGAATGGAAAGAATGGGCACGGAGGGGGAATTGTTTATTCATTGGTGGATTCGGATAAGAGTTCAGCAATAATCTCAGTAGAGTCAGCTTGCAAGTATCCTTACAAGCCTTGCTTGCCTTGCTCTGTAACCACCCTCATGAGCCTTAAAACGAAGTATAACTACTATGGCAGCTTTCACTAGCACAATCTGCTAAAATTATGGTTTTCTTTTAAAATTGTTTTAAGGTCATGACTTGCACAGCTGCTAATGATAGTTTGCAAACATGTGAAGTTTCTGCTAAAATCGCCAGTGGTCCTCTAAATGTATCTGGCAGTTTGTGCGATATCCTGTTTGTTTGTCTGATTGGGCGTCATATCAAACCATTTTATTGAGGAATTCTGTATATTTGTAATTCAAAGTACATTTGAAATTTCTTGCACAAGCTCCAACCCCAAGGCACCTATGTAGGGAAAGCATCCTAGCCCATGAGCTGTGTGAAGCTGTGTCCTAGCCAATCACCTATCAGAATCACAGCTGCCTCCCAACCAGGGACTCAGATACATTGTTGTACCTGCCTCTGATTGGCCACAACTAATTATGAACGGTTTGTTAATTTAGCCTGGCTTTTGAGGGGTGTTCCTTCTCAAAATCCATACCTTTTGCAAACTTTATTTTGTATTTTTTTCATGCAAAATTTTTTTCAAACACTACTGATTCTCCTCTATCAGATGCATTCATAATACATGAGACTTCTATATACCTTTAAATACATTTAAAGGAGTGAAAATTAATTTTGAATTAACAAAGAATCTTTCAAGGGATAAAATAAACATCAACAAAATAAGAAAAGAAAGTTATATTTGTAATCATAAAACATTTCATAAAAATGATGTGCATATTTTCTTACCGTCCTTTAGGCATCTGACAAGATGTGCATAAGCACAATTTCCTTACATGATGGCAAATACTCACAGACAAGTGCTGTATGTTGCTTTTATCTCCAATAAAGGAAATGGAAGCAATAGGGCCCTTTGAACTCAACCATGCTCTTGTGCCGGTTTATTATATTATTTATTGAGAGCTGGTTGGTAAGGGGTGTTCTAATCTTCAGTATGTGGATTGATGTAAAAATGCTTTGTTGCTGAGGTCATATATTGTAAGTTGAATTATAGCAAAGAACAAAATGAAAGTAAAGTATTCAAAGAGATCATGATTTACAGCTGGAATGTGACAAGCTAAAGTAAAACTGTAATAAACATATTTTATTCATTAATTTTAAAAATCTTTTAAACGTGATAGACACCACATGGAACAATGGAAAATACTGTATTCATATAACTAGAAAATGTTCCAATACAGAAAATGAACAGTATTTCTCTGTCAACGAACTTTACTCTCTTTATTTTAATACAATACATACTAGCTGTGTAGTTGTTTTTTAAATTATTTTAATAACTGTCTGTATGAAAGTGCAGAATCAGGGTGTTGTGTGTAGTGTCAGTACAGGAATTGCAGAGCTCACACAGTCTGTATGAAGATGCAATATCAGGGTGCTTTGTGTAGTGTCAGTACAGGAATAGTAGACCTCACACTGTATGAAGGTGTTGTACACAGATGAGGTTATGTAGTGTCAACAGAGGAATACGAGAGCTCACATTGTCTGTATGAAGGTACAGTATCAGCAGCACACTGTCTGTATGAAGGTGTTGTATACAGATGAGGTTATGTAGTGTCAACAGAAGAATAGCAGAGCTCACACTGTCTGCAAGAAGTAAAAAAAAATGTTTCTATTGACCTTTCTTTGTGTATCCTTTGGGTGCTTAACACCCCTTTACTTCTATCTAGAAAATTACTTTATTTGGATACTATTGATCCTGGACAACACCAAAAAAATGTTTAAAAAGTGCTTACAATAGAAATAATCAGTTCTATATCAATTAGTCTAGACCCATTTATTCATAAACTGGTATAGTACTATTGTTCTAAATCTAAGCAAATCAACTCTCATATATCAGGTTATGCTGATGATCCTGTTAATACAGGACACACTGATAATCACAGAGTTGAAAAAAATTAGATAAAAAAGAACATAGTATACATATTATTAAAAACAAAAAAAAAACTATATAGTGGGACACAGGTATTCAATATCTCCAAAAACGGGGTAAGCAGAAAAAGTATTTAATAGTTGCAGCAAGAATAAAATTAGCAAATCATTAGAGAATAAATGTATGGGAGGGTAATAACATGTGGCAAGAAAAAACTTGCGATTCAGTTTCCCTCTCTCCACACACCTTTTCCTTGTAGAAATTGACTTTTGAACCCTTTAAGCCATATTGTTGAGATTAGAACCTGCCCCACTAAAAAACAAAGTGTCAACAATCCGTTTCGTCCTCTTAAAGGACTTTTTCTAAGGCTATACTATGCTGGCTTCCACACTGGCTTATAAAGTCCTGTTACTTCCGGGTTTTGCATAAGCGTCATTACGTCATGACGTTCGCGTTTACGTCATTACGTAACGTTATGTTCATTTCAATAAACTTTATTTAGCCTCCGTTTCGTGAACTCATTAAACTTTATTTAGCGTCATTACACAAAGTTGTATTCAATAAACTTTATTTGGTCTCCATTACCTGAATTCAAATAACTTTATATATCCTTTGTTTTTTCAATTCCTCAACTTTATTGAGCCTATACAATTACCATAATATAACTTTGTATATATATATATTTATATTGTAAGATCTCTATTGGTTCCCAGTCACTTCTATATGACATTACCAATCGTATCTTATGATCTTGCTCTACACCTTTTTTGATTTTCCTTTTTGTAGATGAGGTCTTCCCGTTCACTCATTAGTGCTTTCTTGACGGCCCATTTTAAGACCCAATTTGGATAACCTCTTTTCTTAAACCTTGCCTTTAGATCTTTCGCTTGTTACTTGAATTCCTCCAAGCTATCGCAGTTTCTTTTTAGTCTAAGGTACTGTCCCATAGGTATTCCTGCCTTCAGCGATACAGGATGCTGGCTAGACCAATGCAGAAGTGAATTCGAGGCTGTTGGCTTTCGAAATACTGAGGTATGAATGTTACCTTGTTCATCTTTCATTAAGATCAAGTCAAGAAACTCAATTCTGTCGTTATTTAATGAGTATGTAAATTTCAGGTCCCGATTATTTTGGTTTAGATTTGCAATTAAGTCTTCAAAATCTTTTTGAGAGCCAGACCAAAACAGCAAAATATTGTCTATGAACCGTTGCCATAATATAATCTTTTCTGCATATTCAACGACTTCCCAGTGTCCCAAATATAAATTTGCGTAACTTGGGGCACAGGCCGTTCCCATTGCCGTCCCTTTAATCTGTTGGTACCAGTGATTATTGAACAGAAAATAATTTTTTGTTAGAGTAAATCTTAGCAATCTTACAATGAATTAATTGAATTCTTCATCCACTTGATTTTCCATACTTTGAAAATATTCTACTGCTTCAATGCCTTTTTCATATGGTATAGAGGCGTATATTAGCTCAACATCAATAGTAATAAGCAATGTATCTTGTGGTACACTGATGCCATTCATTTGTTTGAGTACATCTAAAGTATCTTGTAAATATAAGGGCAATGACGTTTACCATCTCTTTAATATGGCCATCTATGTACTTGCTTATGTTTTTTGTTAATTATTAATGAACAGTATCGGGCAGCCGGTACAGGATTTACTTGTTTGTGAACTTTTGGGAGTGTGTAGAAGGTTGGGATAGTGATATACTTTGGTAAGAGGAAATCAAAGGTTGATTGATCCAATAATTTTCTTTGTTTTGCATCGCTGAGTATTTCATATAGCTCTTTTCTAAACAAATTTTGTAGGATTCTCCTTTAACACCTTGTAAGTGTCCTGATCAAGAAGGACCTTCTTGCAAATTTTTAAATAATCCATTTATTTTATCAACACCACATTTCCTCCCTTATCTGCAGGTTTAATAATGATCTCACTATTTTTCAGGTCATCTAATGCTTTTCTCTCATCCTTTTTTAAATGTTGTTTTGGTTTTTTTCTTATAACTTATATTTTCCTCCTCATATTTGTTAAGGTCTTTCTCCATCATCTCCCAAAATAATTGGATATTACTGAACAGTGATAAGTCTTGTGTAAATTAACTTTTTCCTTTTATCTGTCTTTTCTTAGTTTTCTCTTCTAGGGATAAACTTTGTTCGTTGAGAAGATCCATTAGAATCTTAAATGTTTCAATTTGCTCCTTATCTACTCCCAATCGATTTAGGTCACGTTCTTCTTTATTCAAGAACCATTTCTTTAGGGCCAGTTTCCTCACAAAGAGATTTACATCTTTGATATTATCAAAAGAGATTTGATTTACTTGTCGGTACAAACAGCAGTCCTTTTTTTAAGAGAGATTTATGTGTTTCATTTAGGGTGCAGTCGGAGTGATTAATAACATTCTGATCCTTCCCATCAGGTATTTTTGTGGAGTTATCAAGCTCACTTTGTTTCTCTATCCTTTCCTTTTCCTACTTTCTTTATAGTGCTTTTCTTTTGTTTGGGTGTTAAACTCTTCTTTCAATTAGTTAGATTCTACCTGGATGCTATTATTACTCCCCAATCTCTTCACCCTAGTTAACTGTTGTTGTATTTCTGGTTTCTCTGCCCTGCCTTCCTTGCCAATTTTTTCGGGTGTCCCCCTTGGATAAAGAATGATGATGTTCCAGGGTACTTTGGTTTACAGTAAATGCTGATCTCGTTGTTGGGCCTGGGGGGGTGTTTGATTTGGTAGTTGTACCATTCCATGGTCTCCTCCCCTTGTTGCTCCTTATCGGACTGTCCATAATCTGAAGAGCTCGCTTCCTTTTGACTTCTGTTCGAGGGTCTCAAAAATTTGTATACCCTTCCAATTTGATAGTGTGGAGAGTCTCTTAGAAATTCACGCTGTTTTCTAGATATCAATTCTTTTTTGAATTTTTCAATATTATTATCCAATTTTCTATTGAGTTCCTCATATTCTGTGGCACCTCTGAATTTCTCTAGAGCTTTTTCCTGTTCCTTGACTTTAGTATTTAGCTCTTCTAAGTTTTTTAGTTCTGATTCCAATATCAACTTCATCAGATCTTCAGAGCATTTATGTGTAATCTCTATCCAAGATGTAATAAATGTTTCACTTAATAAGTGCATTAAAGGTGATAACTGGATCCTTAGACCACGTGGGATCATTTTATTCTTTAAATAATTTTTTATACTAGAAAGTTCCCAGATTGTTCTGATCTGTTTCTTTAAGACTTTTAGCATTTCTTTAGATGCCAACATTATATTGTCTTTTGAGGCTATGAGTTATCCTGACCCTTCTGATCTTTGGAAGGTGCCTTCTGCTTCTTGCATCAGGTTGGCCAAATTCCATTTATCTGATTGTGAGGCTGCGATTATTGAAAATATTAATTTATTTAGCTCCGCTGGTCAGTACTGGATTAAACCAAATCTATTTAGTCAAAAATTATTTTTTCTATTGACCTTTCTTTGTGTATCCTTTGGGTGCTTAACAGCCCTTTACTTCTATCTAGAAAATGACTTTATTTGGATACTATTGATCCTGAACAATGCTGAAATCTTTTTTAAAAAGTGCTTACAATTTTACATAGTACCAAGGTCACAATACTAAGACAATTATGAATATAGAAATAATCAGTTCTATATCAATTAGTCTAGACCCATTCATTCATAAACTGGTATAGTACTATTGTTCTAAATCTAAGCAAATCAAAGCGAATAGGAGAGCTCACATTGTCTGTATGAAGGTACAGTATCAGCAGCACACTGTCTGTATGAAGGTGTTGTATACAGATTTGGTTATGTAGTGTCAACAGAGGAATAGCAGACCTTACACTGTCTGTATGAAGGTGTTGTATACAGATGAGGTTATGTAGTGTCAACAGAGGAATAGCAGAGCTCACACTGTCTGTATGAAGGTGCAGTATCCGGATAAAGTATCTGGTGTCAATAGAGGAATAGAAGTGCTCACCTTCTGTATGAAGGTGTAGTGTCCAGATGAGGTATGTAGTAACAACAGAGTGCTGTGTGTAGCGTCAGTACAGTAACAACAATGCTCATACTGTCTTTATGAAGGTGCAGTATACAGATGAGTGTCAGTGCACTAATAGCAGAGCTCACACAGATTGTTTGAATGTGCATTATCAGAATACGACTAGGTAACTACTAGGAGCATTCTAAATGAAACCAGAATGATTTAGAGCAGTATTTCTACCAGTCCTCATGAAGAAAGTGAAATGGAAGTTGGATTGAGGAAGGATGCATGGATGGGATGAGAAATATTGTTAATGAGGTAGCTTTACCTACCACGGACACATTACTACATAGATTATTTTTAAAGGAGGTTTGGTTTTTAAAGCTGGTCTATCGAAGTGTCATATTTGTAATTTGCTATAAAAAAGGTTGATAACCACCAATTTAAAATCATTTAAAAATGACCACTATCAAATCGTAATTTATAACATCAGTGGTGTCATAAAAGCCCAACATGGAGTTTTTAAAAATTACTATTTAATAGTGGTCAATTTAATATCCCAAGTCTGATGACTATGATTCGAAAAATCATAATTCTTACTCTATACCCCGGCAGAGGAACAGAGATCCTCACCTTCTTAGAGCGATTTGTAAGGGTAAAATAGGACTGATCATGTTTTATTTCAAACTGTAAATGTTGTGTCTTCACTCTCATATGTATTCTTGTTAACAGAATTTTTTTTCTTTTGATTTTTATTAGTATTAATGAAAATAATTTTCAGATAAATAATCTCTTGTGTTGAAGTGTTAAATATGATACCACTAGCGACTTACCCGTCAAAAAATTACGGCAATAAGATTGTAAGGGCGGTAAATTTTGTTGGTGTTGCAAGATGCTTCGGCGCTCATTGCGAGGCTGTTGGTTGTTTGTGTGCTATGAGCATTGTTTTTTTTGCTAATGCTAATGAAATAATTGATAAAATAATACAATATACTTTACCTATTTTGAAGTAATATATGCAGGAAGCATTGTGCAGAAGAGCTGGCAATCTGTTTTGATGTTGCTGCAGCATACAATGTGTGTTTTGAGTCAGTAATGTGTGCAGTGTAAATAGTGTGCGTGCGCGAGCCAAATCCGTTAGGGTAGCTGTGTACTTCAGCATTGTGTAAATTAGTGTTGTAAAATGGCGCCTAATGCGTGGTACGCGTCTGTGACTGATTTGGCGTGCTTGTTCTTGGATTGCGTCCGTCTTTCGGAAAATCCGAAAGTCCTGTAGCCTCGTTTTCTTCGCCGGCCATTTGTTCTCTCGCTTAGGGGCTTTTCGGGTGTCTAAACTCTTCTATTTCAACTTAAATTGAGGTGCAACATAATTTTCCTGGGTGCCCCCCATGCTGTGGGTAAGCTTTTTATGTATTTGTTGTGTGTATTTATTGTGTTTTTAATGTTTTCATGTGCACAGGCTTCGGGCGGTAAGGTCAGCAACGACCCACTTGCTCACAACTATATATGTGATTTCCTTTCTTTGTGAGTATATATATATATATTTTTCCTGGCTTGTGCATAATCTAATCCTATGCTTTGCTTAAATCTGTTTAATACAGCATACTTAAAAGGAGCCATGTATAAACAGGGGTTTTAGATATAAGTGAGATGCATCGTAGTCTCATGTTCATGTCCCCACCCAGTCTCCCAGAGTGCAGTACAATGACTGTATTTCTGGGAAACCTGAGAATGAATAAGGTTTTTAGCTTATTTTTAGACTTTCAAATGGGATGTACTAATATATATATATATAATATACCCATATATCATGACTTACCATCCATTGCCAGTATACAGGTTCCAGTTGTTTCCACTCCAGATAGGCTTCTAAGTGAGTACTTTCAGACTCCAATGACTGCAATACCTAGAGGAAAAGAAAGGGTCACAATGAACTGCAATTAAATGTATACACAATCAAATAAGACAATAGGACCCTGAGAATTATTAACGGGAGGAGAATTATTATTATTTTAGTAGGGATGACATTGCTACTTACAAATAAGTTACTAGTCATAAGTAATACTTTTTATTGAACAAATGTTATAGTATTAAAAATACATAAAATTCCACTGCAGTAGCAGCTCAATAAAAGTATTGTAAACCTTTCAATCGTGCTGGGAACATCTGTACCCTTGAAAAGCCAGTTACATAGAAATACAAAATGTCAAATGAACAAATGTTTAGTTCTAGCAGTTATATGCTCTGCAAAATATCCGGAGGAAAAGAAAAATACAAGTACAAATGGCATATTAAAAATATTGGGCAAAAAAATCATTGCTGACATTCACTTTAGGATTATGAGATGTCACAGATTTCCTGGCCTTGTATTGTGATCTGTAAGAATGGTTTAGTGGTTTGAATGCTTAAAAGGATATGGAAGATATCTAGTAAATAAATAGTATATTTGTGTTCACATTTGAATGTCTAAATATAAGTTAAAAACGTATTTCCTGTTTAGAATTCCAGGAAATACGTATTGCACTGTACTCTGGGGAAATGGGCAGGGACATGCAAATGAACTCACATCGCATTTCCACTCTTTAAACCACTATCACTTAATACATGGCTTTTTTTAAGCATATGCTCATTGTTTTACACAGCTTTGAAGCATGGCATAGGGTGGATTGTGCAGGGGTTAGGAGGTCTACACACAGACAGAACTGTTTTAATCTTAAATGGATCTAATCAGTGTGGGGCTGATACCTAACTCATGCTATAGATATATAGAGATATATGAAGAGTGGATGTATCCCAGACGAACAATCCTAGTATTGCAATATAAAGTGATGCCTTTATTTATTGGATGAACATTTTAGGTCACTTGAATTAAAGTGCTTACCCAATACAAAAAGGAATCATTTTATACTGCAGCACTCTGTTTATATATATATATATATATATATATATAATCCATAGCATCTTCATAAATCCCCGACAGAGTCGGCAACTTTTTCTGATAACATTAATATTATAGGTACAGGTGACCCAATTAAAGACTCGTTTTAAGCGTGGTGGCTCAGCAGAAAAGCCTCAGGAAACAGTCTACTCTAAAGCTTTAAAATAACTGTGTAAATGAAGATATAGTATAATCCCTGCTTGTTTCATCTGACAGATTGCTTCCATTTCACTCTAATGACAAGGTGCTATGTATCAAAATGTATTAGAGACATGATTGACTGTATCTCTTTACTCGGCGCTTAGGCCAAGTCTCTGTCAGTAAAATATTGTAAGACATAAGAGAGCCTCAAGCCACCACAAACCAACAAGCATCAGACTTTAGAGAATTATTCTGTGCTAACCACATGATAAAGCTACACAATATTATAATAATTATATATGAGAAATTAAACGACCTCTGTTGTATATTTCATATGCAATTGTTTGAAGAAGTTCACTTAAAATAGGTTAAATAATTTTAGCATGCAAAAAAAAAACACCAATAATACGGCCTCTAATGGATTCCTTTTTATATGCAGTTGAATCTACCATTTTGGATTCTGATGCTTAATTTCCGGGGAAAAGGCCTCTAATTCCCAACTGAAATGTGGCATCTAAAACTGCCAGCAGGACGAAAGAGAAGGTGAGTAACTGGTCACTTTAACGGATTATGCCTGACAAGGATAACTGCAAATAAAAGCTAAAAATGCATATGTTGTGTTTATTTATTTAGCTTTCTAAAATCATGTTTGCCCATTATCAGGTTTATTTAAAATACCACATAAAAACAATGAATGCTGTGGTCCTTTATTAAAGTTCCAAATATATATGTGCATGGATAGATAGATAGATAGATAGATAGATAGATAGATAGATAGATACAGAGAATAAACAATTCATTTCTGTTCCCATTTGAATGTCTAAAAATAAGTTAGAAAACGTATTTCCTGCACTGCCCTATGGAAAACTGGGTGGGGACATGCAAATGAGTCCACACACAAAATTAATGCTGAAGTTTCATATATTTTTTAATTAAAAGAATAAATCTCAAATGCGGCAAGGTTAGAAAAAACGTATGATTATAGTAATACTGCACAATAAAAAAAAAAATATGGTTCAAAGCTTTGAGTTAGATTAATAGCCTAATTAGTACAAACCGAAAGGAAAGACCAGCATGGGTAATAATTGGTCTAAAAAGGTCTTATTTTTGTTAAATAATAAGCCAAAACTTAGTAGATTAAAATTTAGAAATAAAAATGAAAGCTTAGGGACTCAGTAGCCTGAAAAATGGCTCCCTTAAATTGATTTTTTTTTTTGCAATGGACTGCTTCAATATTTTTTACTGTTATTTTATTTCTTATTTTTTATTTTGAATATTACATTATTTAAATTATACATTATCTGCCATACCATTGAATAATACATAATTTTAATGATATTATCTGTTTAATATCAGTATTTATAAAAAAAAAAAAAAAAAAACATTTTGATGGCTTTTCTGGTACATGGAGGAATCCATGATAGGTTGGTGGAAGTTGTGAATGTGTGTGAGAAGCATTTGCATCAATAGATGCGAGCATTGCTCTCCAGTAATGTAAACAGCCTGTGAGGTGTAAAAGGTGTGGTGTCAATTTCAGTCAGACCCAATTATCTAATAAAGTCTTCTGGATTCTTCAAACACTCGTTCCCCCCCCCCCCCGCCCTAAAAAAAACAACATTTGCCCATATCTTACACAGCTACAAATGCTATTTTGTTACATACTTCACCAATATTTACCTTTTTTTCAAACCCTTCAAATGCTTGGAAATGCAGCTTTGAAATAAAGCCAAGACCCTCTTCTAACGAGTTATTGAGCTCTATGGAGGAACCAGTCACCCACTCTATATACATGATGTTGGCTATGCCAATATAGCCATATATTGAATGCTTGTCTTGTTTAGTTGTATCCGAATATCCGTGACTGTATAGACCAGAGCACGCCAGGCACACCTGTGGGCCACTGCCCCTCTGATAGCATGTCCAGACTTGCCATAGCTTTCCCCCCCAGTAGCAAGTGTCTTTAAATTTCATGGCTTCCGTCACCATCGGAAGAGATTTTGGAGCCCAGGAAAGTAAAATCTGTCACTGCCTGAAGACCATCTACTGAACTCTATTGAGCCACAGTTGTGGACTGTTTCTTTAGGCCACTCAAGACTCCAGACTTTTAAAAGTAGTTTTTCACAACTTGCTGTGATGTGTTCCGCATCTTCTTATATACTTCTTTGCATTTATACATGCCGTTTATGCTTCATTGAAATTCGTATTCTGTACTTTGCTTCTTTACAGACATAATCCCAATGCTTCTTTATATTGCTCACAAAAGCTCAGAAACAACTAATTCAGGATGAAGCGTCATGTTGTTGAAAAACCTTGACGAATCTGCACTGTAAATTTATGTAAAATATTATTTTATTTATCATAAGAATGTTCAGGGGGTGGACTGTTATGTATTTGAACAGTTGGTTCACAGGAAACGTGGGTTGCATTTGAAAGCATTATATATTGCACAAATATAGCATTGATCAGGTGGAGAGAAATAGCCTTAAAGGAAAACAGCAGCTGTTCCAAATATGTCATAATTCAAAGCTATAGCTAACAAGTGCTTTAAGAATTAAAGGGCCTCTTAATTCAGCACAATTTGCACATCACTATCAATGTATTGCTCCGTGCAGTGATCCCAACAAACAAAAATGTAACCTTTACCACATCTATCTGTGCAGACATGGAAGACTGGTACTCATCTAAACAGGAAAGCTATTGGTTAACTGGTCAGTGCAATGTAACCTATCACAGTCTCCCCCCCCCCCCCCCCACACACATAGGGCTTCACATGTGCGCTTGGACTTTGAATACTGCTAATTTCTAGTGCAACAGCCGTCCGACAGAATAGACAGCATGTAAACAAATATTTAAAACTTAGATTTTTCAGCTGTTTTTATTAAAATTATCTATATTTTTTTTTAATTACAACAGACAATCAGGGAGTCTTTAAATACTATTTTTTAAATGTATTTTCTTTCAGTAAAAAAAAACAAAAAAACCTGCCAATCAGATTTCCTCATGGATCTGCTTGGTTTGTTAATTCATTCTAAAGATGTATGATTGCCAATAACTGCTAATGAGCTAGACTAATTTCTGTGTTGTTATAGAGGTAAATTTCTTCAAATAGCATTACTTTTCATGCTTTTGTAATATAATAAAAATTCTCTTTAATGCAGGATAGGATAATTGAGATTTTAGTAGCCCCTTAAATGACCACTGGATGTGCAAACAATAGGAGCAAGATATTTTACATAGTTACATAGTAATTGAGGTTGAAAAAAATACTTTTAGTCCATCAAGTTAAACCTTTTCAGATCTCACCTGATCTGCCGTATGCAGATTATTTGCCAATTGTTAATTATTAATTGATCCACAGGAAGGCAAAAAGACAAAAGAAACTTTGGCAATTGTCTCCAAAGGAAAAAAAATTCCTTCCTGACCTCAGATACTGGTGATCGGATTCCTCCCTGGATCAATACTCCCTCTCTAATTAACCAGGATAACCCGGAGTCCCCTGTTTATTTAAAAATATATCCAATCCTTTTTTTTATTATTATCTATTAAATCCTCTGTTACCACCTCCTTTGGTAGAGAATTCCACAGATTAACCACCCTTTCTTTAAAGAACCCTTTAATTTCATTAAAGTGGCCCTTTCCATCAAATAAATACCTGGATTAGTAAGCTATAAGGTCTAATGGAGACTTGCAATCCTTTGTAATCAAAGAATATACAAGAATTGGGGTCCTAAGCAGAGGTGCAAAACAAGGATTACATAACCCAGGGACAGTGCTGAAATTTACAACAATACAAGTGGAAGTACACCTGCATAAAATCACACAAAACAGCTCTAGGCTCATTGATTTATTAAAGAAACTGCACCCGTATAAGGACAAAGCATTACTCACTGTAACAGATATTGGACACATTGCAGTATAACACTATCTATATTTTTGGTGACCATTTACAGCATAGATACACAGAGCAAAGCTTGCAGCAGTGGGTACAATTAAGAAACAGGCAATGTTATCATCTGGTGGCTTATGATGCTCAGTACTTGTCTTCCACAACAGCCAAACAGAGTATTACCCACAACCATTAAGCAACACGTTCACTTGATGGCTTACCAAGCTTTTAACTGAGGGATCCTTGCGAATACATGCGCAATAAGAAAAATCTACAATGATTAATATCTGAGATATGTAACACCAACTGAGTGATCCAATCCACAAATATACATTCATTAACCTAATCTATTCAGATCATCTGAGACACAGTAACCTCCATCTCTGGGTCAGGTCTATCTGAGGTCTTAGATAATGACAATAGTCTGGAAAAGACATCCCAGCACATGGAAATGTCTGACCAGTCTCTAGCCAAAATTGAAAGACTGTTGCAGGAACACATTACAAAGGCAGTGGGGGGGGGGGGGGGAGTCATGGAAGACTTACACTCTTTGGGTCATCGAACACAGCTACTAGATGAGACCTTGGATAGCATAGTGGAAACCCAGGAACATGACACCCAGAACTCCTCAACAACTGGAGGAAAAGATAGAGGACTTGGAGAATAGATCGAGAAGATACAATATAAGGATGAGGGGAGATCCTAAAGCGGTCCTTAATCTGTCACCATACATCAAAGCAGTGATAAATTTGATTTTGCCCAAACATTCAGAAAAACATTTGGAAATTGAGAGGGCGCATCGAGCACTTGGCTCGACGGGAGACCTAAAACTGCCTAAAGATGTCATCATTAGATTTGTTCAACAGAAATCAAGAGACTTGGTTCTGACTGCTGCTAGAAAGGCAGAGATTAAGGGTCCCAATGGAGCCATCATATACGTTTATATAGACTTATCTTCTATAACGCTAATCAAAGGAAAGCCATGAAACCGATCCTGCAAATCCTCATCCAACAGAACATTTCTTACCAGTGGGGATTCTCCTTTGCCTTAATCTTTCGGCATAATAAAACAACTCACAGAGTGCGGACACCAGAGGAGGGTAGGAAACTATTGATTCGGCTAGGGATGCTGGCTGAAGAAGAACAAGAGCAATTGCTACATCCCTTACAAATGTCCATACCGAACAGGGTGTGGCCTGAAACTGCCAGAAACAAGCGTCAAAAGAAGTCCACAGAGAGAATTTCTAGCATTACAAATGAAAGAGCGGAAACTTCAGAAGCTGTACATATTTGAGACTTGGCTTGGTGGCCATCTCTCCTCAAAGTCGATGTCAAGAACATTTAGATAAAGTTTCCTTGTGTTACAGGACTTTGCAGTACCAACGCTTAGAGACAGTGGCTTTCAGGAAACTTTTGTCCAGAACTTGTAATATTATGGACTGCAATTTGTTTATACTATGGAATCCATTTGTTGCTTGAAAGTTTGCAACTTGGTGGTATACTTATCAATTAATTATTTCATTATTTTGTAAATGTATATTAGGTGGAACAAGTTTGAAAGTTTAACTCACGATGTATAGGAGAGGTTCACATTTTCTTGATATTGGTAAACTACTTTTGACTCTTGAGTAGCAGATAGACCAGATAATGGTTTTGGAAGTAGTTATTTCTTTTAGGTGGAATCTTTTTACTTCTAACCTCAAATGGATGTCTTCTTGTCAGTTTAAAACCTCTTGGCACAAAACGTTTACTTGACAAAGTCTTAAATTGATCCTGGAAAAATTTACATAAGGTAATCATTTCTCCTCTTAAACGCCTTTTCTCTAGAGAAAATATGTTTCATTTGGTTAGTCTTTCTTCATTATTTAGCCCCTCCAAAATGTCCTTTTCATGAAGTGGTGACCAAAATTGTCCTCCATGTTCCAAATGAGGGCGTACTAGAGATTTGTATAGTGGCGGAATTATATTTGCTTCCCTTACTTCTATACCCTTCTTAATACATGCTAATATTTTACTTGCCTTTGCAGCTGCTGCTTGGCATTGAGCACTGTTACCTAGGTGGTTGTCCACAAGTACTCCCAAATCCTCTTCAATATCTGATACCCCGAGATTTGCTCCAATAAAAATATAAATTGCATGGCTATTTTATGTTCTCTAATGTCTGGATACCTGTAGTGTAAAAATGTTTTGATCTGGCCAAAAGCTTTCACCTTTTATATAAATCAGATTTCCTTAAAACCTATTACACCTGCATGTCTGCCACACCCTCCCTGTCTCTCAATGGCATCATAGTGGAGACAATCAGCTAAACTGGAGGCGAACCCTCTAATTCTTGAAAGCTATTTTTTTATTAAATATTGTTGTGACAATAGCCATGATTTTTCTATTACTTCCACCCTGTATGGGAGATGTACCTATGTGCAGTCTACACGTACTGGGGAAAGTTAAGATAAAGGATGAGACTTGCTCGCACCATGGCCACACCTGGAAATTCAATGGGAAAGACTTAAGGGGGAGGGAGGTTTAAGTTGGGTATGTGGACATGTTTGTTTCTTGCTTAATGTCTTATAGGGGACTAAACAATAGGAAAAATTAAACTGCGTACCAATCCTCAGTAAAGTCACTTCTGGTCAACAATTACAAGTGAGAGAGCTGAACTTCATCAGCTCACGGAAACTACTTTATAAGATAGTTACGCTAAATATAAAAGAGAATCTCTTTACTTTGCGACACAGAGGATAGTCACACCAACCCGCTACGAGGACCTATCCGGGGTGGGAATTCCAGAACATGCCGGTCCTGCTGGTTCCGTATTGTGACAATTGTTTTTGGAAATCATTAAGCATGACGTTTATTAACTACCAACATAGGATTAAAACAAATAGCTCCTCTTATTAGGGCAATCCAGTGATCAATTATAGCAACTATATTAATTAATGAGTGCATGTACGTAAGTGAGTAGGACAGACTCTGTATCTCCATTTAAAGGGGCATCTCATAACCAGACAATTACAATGGTCAGTTTGGGCTTCTCATCATGAGTTTTCATAATACAAGTTCATACGCGCTTCAAACAAAGAAGATGGCTTTTTCCTAAAATCTAAAAAACTCATAACCTTTACCCATAGAACAATATAGAGTTTGTCTTATGTTTGCCTAGAGCTTAAAGATATAGAAGAGTAGCAAGGATTGTCACAAGCATGTTCTGAGTAATACAAACAGGAGTTCTTTTAGAGCTGTAGGGTCTTGAACCTCTATTAACTCTTTTATTGAAATATTGCTGCAGGAATAATGTACTGTAATCCAGGGAATATTTTAGGCTATGGGATAAATGCATTAAGGTTGACGGATTCGCTGGAACGTTACTCTCCTAATGTAACCAGTGTTTTATTTAGGACACTAATTGCAGCTAGAGGCCACCATGCTCAAAAACATCAAGAGTAATATTTGCATTAGATACCCTGTCCACAGCTATGAAGAACTAAAAGAAACGCTACAGAGCTATTCAGAATACAAAGTACAAAACATTCATAGCTCTAAGGTATAAAAACCATTAGCTAACATTATGGAATGGAAAATAAGATTTGTGCTCAATGCTTTTTTTCATCTGTTAAAGGAACCTGGGTAGCAAGAAATTCAAACGCATTAGTTCCATAGTACATATAAGAACAGATTTTCAAAACATAAATGATTTGAAAGTTATTACCATGTTTCCAGTATTATAGAAACATGGTCCCTGTGTTGTGCACAAACCACTTTCTAAAGCATTACAGGACCCCCAACCTCTCACATTTAGAGGGTGAGCTACACTTTTCAATGGACAAAATGTTATTTAGAAATTAAAATAAATACATGAATAAATAATACAGCCTTTAGTTTATTAACTACATGTAATTAGGTTGCACTAAGAGGGTCTGTCATGATTTGGGAACAGCATGCTCTGGGACTCCCACCAGTTAGGTCCTTGTATTTGGTGGGTACGACTATCCTCAATGACTGCTGTAATAGCGTAACCGTGTTATAAAGTAATTCTAAAACTGCTCAACTAAGAAAATACGGCTCTCCTGCTTGTAATTGTTGACCTGAACAAAAGGCCAGTCAGACATTAAACAGGAAACAAACAACACGTCCACATACCCAACTTCCCCTTCCCCCTTGAGTCTCTCCCATTGTCCACTAATTAACTACCAATTAACCAAGGCACCAGGCCCAGTATGCTGATATCAGCAGAGTGAATTGCCAGGTGTGGCTGTGGTGCCAGCAATCATCCCTTATCTTACCTTCCCCCAGTATGTGTAGACTGCACATAGGCACATAGACCACCCAGTGTGCAAGAAAGATCATAGGCACCGTGTCTGCTATCATGTCCATTGTCACATGGTCACCATCTTTGTTTCTGCCGATCTGTTTCTACAGGTAGGAGGTGACTTCAAAACACATAGAAGCTTTAAAGCTACTAGAGTTTAATACTGTAATAATACTATTTGTTTGCAGAGAACACAGCTCAAACCAAGTCCATGGATAGCCACAGTAACAATTTATTTTAGCTAATGAATTAAAGATTCTATTCATTTGTTTCCCACTTAGAATATTTTACAAATGATCAAGTCTAGTCTTAAAGTAGAATACTGTAAACACTATAAATGTGGGGCTGCAGTGAAGAGTGAGACACATTCTGTTACCAACAATGGATTTGGTATGCATTTCATTTGCAAGAAAGCACTCTCATTAAGAGCTACCACCACAACCTTATGTTTTCAAAAGATTCTGATTTCCATAGAAACCTATGAGCTCTAAAACATATATGCTGATGTCCAGATAATGGACATCAGTGTATAATATTCAGCATTTACATGAGGGATTCAAACAAGAACGCGACCTACTCATGTACATGGATCTGGCTGCCACGCTGGACAACAGGCAAGCATTTCCCTTTCCTTTTCTGTCGAATACCCTTAAGCCACTTTGATTCTAAGCTTTTATGAGAGCAGGGCCCTCTATACCTTCTGCACCAGTATATAACTTTTGTCATATTTGTCTTATGTACTCACCGTGTCCCTGTACTATATGGAATATTTTGGAGAGATATAATAAATCACATATATAGTTGTCAGCAATACGGGTTGTTGCTAACGCTTGTGGGCTCACATAGCGAGCCCGCCGCAACTGCGGCTCTCACAAAGCGAGGACCGCAGTTGCTGGCAAGGAGAGCCAAAGGCGCTTCTTGCGCTTGTGGAGATGAGCGCCGTAGTCACTCATCCCTACGATCCCCTAAGACTTTCGGATCGCAAATTTGCGGAGGTGGAGGCTGCCACGTCGGCTGCAATGAGCCGCAAACGGACCCTACACAAGCGGGACTTGCAAAAAAAAAAAAAAAAAAACATGACTAACTACGGACACAAAAATATACCAGCCGCGGGAAAAAAAAATGCAGACTTACACAAAAACAATTACGACCCGCAGGACTTTTAAAAAATCCATTACGGACTCGCAAAAATCCGACCTTAAAAACGGACAACCCACGCACAGAGCCAAACATTAAAAAAGACAAAAATACACACAAAAATAAAATAATAACCTTACTCGCATCAAGGGTGGACACCCAGGACCTCTGCAACAATGCTTAAACATCACATTTGGTCAAATTTACAAAGTTTTGCCACTCGAAAATCTCCTAAGCGACAGAAAACCCCCGAAAACGAGGCTACACGAACCCTAAAGCCGCTAAATACCACAAAGCAAATACGTCTTTTACAAAAACCCGTACGACCTACAACATACACCATTAGCAAGGACGCCTCATCATACAAACCCACCTACCACATACACATTCGCCGAACATTTTACAACACTAACAGAGAACACAGAGAGAGAGACAGACAGAGGGCACAGAGAGAGAGAGGGCACAGAGAGAGAGAGGGCACAGAAAGAGAGAGGGCACAGAAAGAGAGAGGGCACACAGAGAGAAATAGACCGGGGGCACAGAGAGAGAAATAGGACCGGGGGCACAGAGAGAGAAATAGGACCGGGGGCACAGAGAGAGAAATAGGACCGGGGGCACAGAGAGAGAAATAGGACCGGGGGCACAGAGAGAGAAATAGGACCGGGGGCACAGAGAGAGAAATAGGACCGGGGGCACAGAGAGAGAAATAGGACCGGGGGCACAGAGAGAGAAATAGGACCGGGGGCACAGAGAGAGAAATAGGACCGGGGGCACAGAGAGAGAAATAGGACCGGGGGCACAGAGAGAGAAAGAGACAGGGGGCACAGAGAGAGAAAGAGACAGGGGGCACAGAGAGAGAAAGAGACAGGGGGCACAGAGAGAGAAAGAGACAGGGGGGCACAGAGAGAAAAAGAGACAGGGGGCACAGAGAGAGAGGGGGGGCACAGAGAGAGAGAGGGCAAAGAGAGAGAGAAAGACACAGGGCACAGAGAGAGAGAGAGAAAGAGAGAGAGACACACATACATAGGGCACAGAGAGAGAAGCACAGAGAGAGAGAGAGAGAGAGGGCAAGGAGAGCGAGAGAGAGAGACAGAGGGCGCAGAGAGAGAGAGACACACGCACAGAGAGCGCAGAGAGAGAGAGACACACACACGCAGAGGGCTCAGAGAGAGAGAGAGAGAGAGAGAGCGCAGAGAAAGAAAGAGACAGAGGGCGCAGAGAGAGACAGAGGGCGCAGAGAGAGAGAGAGGGCGCAGAGAGAGAGAGGGCAAAGAGAGAGAGAGGGCAAAGAGAGAGAGAGGGCAAAGAGAGAGAGAGGGCAAAGAGAGAGAGAGTGCAAAGAGAGAGGGCAAAGAGAGAGAGAGCAGGGCGCACAGAGAGAGAAAGAGACAGGGGGTACAAAGAGAGAAAGAGACGGGGCACAGAGAGAGAGAGAGAGGCAGAAAGAGAGAGAGTGGGCAGAGAAAGAGAGGGCACAGAGAATGAAAGAGACAGGGGGCACAGAGAGCGACACAGAGGGTGCAGAGAGAGAGAGAGAGAGAGAGAGACACAGAGGTCGCAGAGAGAGAGAGAGACACAGAAGGCGCAGAGAGAGAGAGAGAGATAGAGAGGGCGCAGAGAGAGAGAGAGAGACACACAGAAGGCACAGAGAGAGAGATACAGAAGGCGCAGAGAGAGAGAGAGATAGAGAGAGACACACTCAGAGGGTACAGAGAGAGAGAGACAGCACAGAGAAAAAGAGGGTGCAGAGAGAGAGAGAGACAGACGGCCCAGAGAAAGAAAGAGACAGAGGGCGCAGAGAGAGAGGTCAAAGAGAGAGAGAGACTGAGGGAACAGAGAGAGAGAAACAGAGAGACAGACGGCCCAGAGAGAGAGAGAGAGAGAGAGAGAGAGAGAGAGAGAGAGAGAGAGAGAGAGACACAGACGGACCAGGCCGCAGAGAGACACAGACAGCGCAGAGAGAGTTAGAGGGCGCAAGGCGCAGAGGAGGCAAGAGGGAGAGAGAGGAAGAGAGAGAGAGAGAGAGAGAGAGAGAGAGAAAGAGACAGGGGGCACAGAGAGAAAAAGAGACAGACAACACAGAGAGAGAGACAGACAGAGGGAACAGAGAGACAGGGGGCACAGAGAGAGAAAGAGACAGGGGGCACAGAGAGAGAAAGAGACAGGGGGGCACAGAGAGAGAAAGAGACAGGGGGCACAGAGAGAGAAAGAGACAGGGGGCACAGAGAGAGAAAGAGACAGGGGGCACAGAGAGAGAAAGAGACAGGGGTCACAGAAAGAGAAAGAGACAGGGGTCACAGAGAGAGAAAGAGACAGGGGTCACAGAGAGAGAAAGAGACAGGGGTCACAGAGAGAGAAAGAGACAGGGGGGCACAGAGAGAGAAAGAGACAGGGGGCACAGAGAGAGAAAGAGACAGGGGGCACAGAGAGAGAAAGATACAGGGGGCACAGAGAGAGAAAGAGACAGGGGGGCACAGAGAGAGAGAGGGCGGGCACAGAGAGAGAGAGGGTGGGCACAGAGAGAGAGAGGGTGGGCACAGAGAGAGTGGGCAAAGAGAGAGAGAGAGGGCAAAGAGAGAGAGAGGGCAAAGAGGGAGAAAGACAGAGGGCACAGAGAGAGAGAGAGAAAGAGAGAGAGACACACACACATAGGGCACAGAGAGAGAGAGAGAGAAGCACAGAGAGAGAGAGAGAGAGAGAGAGACACACAGAGGGCGAGGAGAGCGAGAGAGAGAGACAGAGGGCGCAGAGAGAGTGAGAGAGAGAGAGAGAGAGACACACACACGCAGGCTACACGAACCCTAAAGCCACTAAATACCACAAAGCAAATACGTCTTTTACAAAAACCCGTACGACCTACAACATACACCATTAGCAAGGACGCCTCATCATACAAACCCACCAACCACATACACATTAGCCGAACATTTTACAACACTAACAGAGAACACAGAGAGAGAGAGAGGGCACAGAGAGAGAGAGGGCACAGAGAGAGAGAGGGCACAGAAAGAGAGAGGGCACAGAAAGAGAGAGGGCACAGAAAGAGAGAGGGCACAGAGAGAGAAATAGACCGGGGGCACAGAGAGAGAAATAGACCGGGGGCACAGAGAGAGAAATAGACCGGGGGCACAGAGAGAGAAATAGACCGGGGGCACAGAGAGAGAGACAGAGGGCACAGAGAGAGAAAGAGACAGGGGGCACAGAGAGAGAAAGAGACAGGGGGCACAGAGAGAGAAAGAGACAGGGGGCACAGAGAGAGAAAGAGACAGGGGGGCACAGAGAGAGAAAGAGACAGGGGGCACAGAGAGAGAGAGGGGGCACAGAGAGAGAGAGGGCAAAGAGAGAGAGAAAGACACGGGGCACAGAGAGAGAGAGAGAAAGAGAGAGAGACACACACACATAGGGCACAGAGAGAGAAGCACAGAGAGAGAGAGAGAGAGAGAGAGAGAGGGCAAGGAGAGCGAGAGAGAGAGACAGAGGGCGCAGAGAGAGAGAGACACACGCACAGAGGGCGCAGAGAGAGAGAGACACACACACACGCAGAGGGCTCAGAGAGAGAGAGAGAGAGAGAGCGCAGAGAAAGAAAGAGACAGAGAGCGCAGAGAGAGAGAGGGGGCGCAGAGAGAGAGAGGGCACAGAGAGAGGGCAAAGAGAGAGAGAGGGCAAAGAGAGAGAGAGGGCAAAGAGAGAGAGAGAGGGCAAAGAGAGAGAGAGGGCAAAGAGAGAGAGAGGGCAAAGAGAGAGAGAGAGGGCAAAGAGAGAGAGAGAGGGCAAAGAGAGAGAGAGAGGGCAAAGAGAGAGAGAGAGGGCAAAGAGAGAGAGAGTGCAAAAAGAGAGAGAGGGCAAAGAGAGAGAGAGCAGGGCGCACAGAGAGAGAAAGAGACAGGGGGCACAGAGAGAGAAAGAGACAGGGGGCACAGAGAGAGAAAGAGACAGGGGTCACAGAGAGAGAAAGAGACAGGGGTCACAGAGAGAGAAAGAGACAGGGGTCACAGAGAGAGAAAGAGACAGGGGGCACAGAGAGAGAAAGAGACAGGGGGGCACAGAGAGAGAAAGAGACAGGGGGGGCACAGAGAGAGAAAGAGACAGGGGGGCACAGAGAGAGAGAGGGCGGGCACAGAGAGAGAGGGTGGGCACAGAGAGAGAGAGGGTGGGCACAGAGAGAGAGAAGGTGGGCACAGAGAGGGCACAGAGAGAGTGGGCAAAGAGAGAGAGAGGGCAAAGAGAGAGAGAGGGCAAAGAGAGAGAGAGGGCAAAGAGAGAGAGAGGGCAAAGAGGGAGAAAGACAGAGGGCACAGAGAGAGAGAGAGAGAAAGAGAGAGAGACACACATAGGGCACAGAGAGAGAGAGAGAAGCACAGAGAGAGAGAGAGAGACACAGAGGGCGAGGAGAGCGAGAGAGAGAGACAGAGGGCGCAGAGAGAGTGAGAGAGAGAGAGAGAGACACACACACGCAGAGGGCTCAGAGAGCGAGAGAGAAAGAAAGAGAGAGAGGGCGCAGAGAGAGAGAAAAAGAGAGGGTGCAGAGAGAGAGAGGGCAAAGAGACAGAGGGCACAGAGAGAGAGAGAGAGAGAGAGAGAGAGACAGAGGGCGCAGAGAGAGAGAGAGACACACACACGCAGAGGGCTCAGAGAGAGAGAGAGAGAGCGAGAGAGAAAGAAAGAGAGAGGGCGCAGAGAGAGAGAAAAAGAGAGGGTGCAGAGAGAGAGAGGGCAAAGAGACAGAGGGCACAGAGAGAGAGAGAGAGAGAGAGACAGAGGGCGCAGAGAGAGAGAGAGAGAGACAGAGGGCGCAGAGAGAGAGAGAGAGAGACACAGAAGGCGCAGAGAGAGAGAGACACAGAAGGCGCAGAGAGAGAGAGAGAGAGAGAGAGAAAAAGAGAGGGTGCAGAGAGAGAGAGGGCAAAGAGACAGAGGGCACAGAGAGAGAGAGAGAGAGAGAGACAGAGGGCGCAGAGAGAGAGAGAGAGACACAGAGCGTGCAGAGAGAGAGAGACACACACAGAGGGTGCAGAGAGAGAGACAGTGCAGAGAAAGAGAGACACACACAGAGGGTGCAGAGAGAGAGAGAGAGAGAGACAGTGCAGAGAAAGAGAGACACACACACAGAGGGTGCAGAGAGAGAGACAGAGAGCGCAGAGAAAGAAAGAGACAGAGGGCGCAGAAAGAGAGAAAAAGAGAGGGTGCAGAGAGAGAGAGAGAGGGCACAGAGAGAGAGAGAGGGCAAAGAGAGAGGGCAAAGAGAGAGAGGGCAAAGAGAGAGAGAGACAGAGGGGACAAAGAAAGAGAGACAGAGGGCACAGAGAGAGAGAGACAGAGGGCACAGAGAGAGAGAGACAGGGGGCACAGAGAGAGAGAGAGAGACCGGGGGCACAGAGAGAGAGAGAGACCGGGGGCACAGAGAGAGAGAGAGACCGGGGCGCACAGAGAGAGAGAGACAGAGGGCAAAGCGAGAGAGAGACAGAGGGCACAGAGAGAGAGAGAGACCGGGGCGCACAGAGAGAGAGAGACAGAGGGCAAAGCGAGAGAGAGACAGAGGGCACAGAGAGAGAGAGAGAGACAGGGGGCACAGAGAGAGAGAGAGACAGGGGGCACAGAGAGAGAGAGAGAGACAGGGGGCACAGAGAGAGAGAGACAGGGGGCACAAAGAGAGAGACAGGGGGCACAAAGAGAGACAGGGGGCACAGAGAGAGACAGGGGGCACAGAGAGAGAGAGACAGGGGGCACAGAGAGAGAGGGCACAGAGAGAGAGAGAGGCAGAGAGAGAGTGGGCAGCAAAAGAGAGGGCACAGAGAATGAAAGAGACAGGGGACACAGAGAGAGAGAGAGAGACACACACAGAGGGCGCAGAGAGAGAGAGAGAGACACAGAGGGCGCAGAGAGAGAGAGAGAGAGAGAGAGAGAGAGAGAGACACAGAGGGCGCAGAGAGAGAGACACAGAAGGCGCAGAGAGAGAGAGAGAGAGAGAGAAGGCGCAGAGAGAGAGAGAGACAGAGGGCGCAGAGAGAGAGAGAGACACAGAAGGCGCAGAGAGAGAGAGAGACACACAGAAGGCGCAGAGAGAGAGAGACACAGAAGGCGCAGAGAGAGAGACACACACAGAAGGCGCAGAGAGAGAGAGACACACAGAAGGCGCAGAGAGAGAGAGAGACACACAGAGGGTGCAGAGAGAGAGAGAGACACACACACAGAGGGTGCAGAGAGAGAGACAGAGAGCACAGAGAAAGAAAGAGACAGAGGGCGCAGAGAGAGAGGTCAAAGAGAGAGACTGAGGGAACAGAGAGAGAGAGGGCCCAGAGAGAGAGAGAGAGAGAGAGAGAGAGAGAGAGAGAGAGACAGACGGACCAGGCCGCAGAGAGACACAGACAGTGCAGAGAGAGACAGAGGGCGCAAGGCGCAGAGGAGGCAAGAGGGAGAGAGAGGAAGAGAGAGAGAGAGAGACAGACAGGGGGAACAGAGAGAAAAAGAGACAGGGGGCACAGAGAGAAAAAGAGACAGGGGGCACAGAGAGAAAAAGAGACAGGGGGCACAGAGAGAAAAAGAGACAGGGGGCACAGAGAGAAAAAGAGAGGGTGCAGAGAGAGAGAGGGCAAAGAGAGAGAGGGCAAAGAGAGAGAGGGCAAAGAGAGAGAGACAGAGGGCACAAAGAAAGAGAGACAGAGGGCACAGAGAGAGAGACAGGGGGCACAGAGAGAGAGAGACAGAGGGCACAGAGAGAGAGAGACAGAGGGCACAGAGAGAGAGAGAGACCGGGGTGCACAGAGAGAGAAAGAGACAGGGGGCACAAAGAGAGAAAGAGACAGGGGGCACAAAGAGAGAAAGAGACAGGGGGCACAAAGAGAGAAAGAGACAGGGGGCACAGAGAGAGAGGGCACAGAGAGAGAGAGAGAGGCAGAGAGAGAGAGAGTGGGCAGCGAAAGAGAGTGCACAGAGAATGAAAGAGACAGGGGGCACAGAGAGAGAGAGAGACAGAGAGGGCGGAGAGAGAGAGAGAGAGAGAGAGAGACACACAAAGGGCGCAGAGAGAGAGAGAGAGAGAGACAGAGGGCGCAGAGAGAGAGAGAGAGAGACACAGAAGGCGCAGAGAGAGAGAGAGACACACACAGAAGGCGCAGAGAGAGAGAGCGAGAGAGAGAGAGAGGGAGAGAGAGAGACACAGACGGACCAGGCCGCAGAGAGACACAGACAGCGCAGAGAGAGACAGAGGGCGCAAGGCGCAGAGGAGGCAAGAGGGAGAGAGAGGAAGAGAGAGAGAGAGACAGACAGGGGGAACAGAGAGAAAAAGAGACAGGGGGCACAGAGAGAAAAAGAGACAGGGGGCACAGAGAGAAAAAGAGACAGGGGGCACAGAGAGAAAAAGAGACAGGGTGCACAGAGAGAAAAAGAGAGGGTGCAGAGAGAGAGAGGGCAAAGAGAGAGAGGGCAAAGAGAGAGAGAGACAGAGGGCACAAAGAAAGAGAGACAGAGGGCACAAAGAAAGAGAGACAGGGGGCACAGAGAGAGAGAGACAGAGGGCACAGAGAGAGAGAGACAGAGGGCACAGAGAGAGAAAGAGACAGGGGGCACAAAGAGAGAAAGAGACAGGGGGCACAAAGAGAGAAAGAGACAGGGGGCACAGAGAGAGAGGGCACAGAGAGAGAGAGGGCACAGAGAGAGAGAGAGAGTGGGCAGCGAAAGAGAGTGCACAGAGAATGAAAGAGACAGGGGGCACAGAGAGAGAGAGAGACAGAGAGGGCGCAGAGAGAGAGAGAGAGAGAGAGAGACACAGAGGGCGCAGAGAGAGAGAGAGAGACACAGAAGGCGCAGAGAGAGAGAGAGAGAGAGAGACAGAGGGCGCAGAGAGAGAGAGACAGAGGGCGCAGAGAGAGAGAGAGACAGAGGGCGCAGAGAGAGAGAGACACACAGAAGGCGCAGAGAGAGAGAGAGAGACACACAGAAGGCGCAGAGAGAGAGAGAGACACAGAAGGCGCAGAGAGAGAGAGAGAGACACACACACACAGAGGGTGCAGAGAGAGAGAGACACACACAGAGGGTGCAGAGAGAGAGAGAGACACACACAGAGGGTGCAGAGAGAGAGAGAGACAGTGCAGAGAAAGAGAGACACACACACAGAGGGTGCAGAGAGAGAGACAGAGAGCGCAGAGAAAGAAAGAGACAGAGGGCGCAGAGAGAGAGAGGTCAAAGAGAGAGAGACTGAGGGAACAGAGAGAGAGAGGGCAAAGAAAGAGAGAGCGAGAGAGAAACAGAGAGACAGACGGTCAGAGAGAGAGAGAGAGAGAGAGAGAGAGAGAGAGAGAGAGACACAGACGGACCAGGCCGCAGAGAGACACAGACAGCGCAGAGAGAGACAGATGGTGCAGAGAAAGACAGAGGGCGCAGAGAAAGACAGAGGGCGCAGAGGAGGCAAGAGGGAGAGAGAGGAAGAGAGAGAGAGAAAGACAGAGAGACAGGGGGCACAGAGAGAAAAAGAGACAGGGGGCACAGAGAGAAAAGAAGAGACAGGGGGCACAGAGAGAAAAGAAGAGACAGGGGGCACAGAGAGAAAAAGAGACAGGGGGGCACAGAGAGAAAAAGAGTCAGGGGGCACAGAGAAAAAGAGACAGGGGGCACAGAGAAAAAGAGACAGGGGGCACAGAGAGAGAGAGAGAGGGCACAGAGAGAGAGAAGGCAAAGAGAGAGATGGCAAAGAGAGAGAGGGCACAGAGAGAGCAAAGAGAGGGAGAGAGCAACAGAGGGAACAGAGAGAGAAAGAGAGAGAGAGAGAGAGACAGAGGGCACAGAGAGAGAGAGGGCACAAAGAGAGAGAGAGAGAGAGGCACAGAGAGAGAGAGACAGGGTGCACACAGAGAGAGAGAGACAGAGGGCACACAGAGAGAGAGAGAGAGAGAAAAAGAGAGAGACACACAGAGCGAGACAGAGAGAGGGCGCAGAGAGAGAGAGAGAGAGATACACACACACACACACAGAGGGCGCAGAGAGAGAGAAAGAGAGACACACAGAGGGCGCAGAGAGAGAGAGACAGAGAGCGCATAGAAAGAAAGAGACAGAGAGCGCAGAGAGAGAGAGAGAGAGACAGAGAGTGCAGAGAGAGAGAAAGACACAAACACACAGAGGGAATCTGTAGTACCGGCACTTACCATATCCAACTGTTATAGAGTTCGATTGACTATGATACTCCATTTCGTATTTTTGTATATTAAGCATTACTATCTTTACTCAGTACGGTTAAATTTCACTAGAAAAGTAATTTTCTCATGCTTTTTGCCTTTTTGTTTATATATATATATATATATATATATATATATATATATATATATATATATACACACACACACACATCAGGTAGCCGTGAATGTCCAGTAATACAGTTGAATAATCAGAGTATTGCAGTGAATAGTGATACCTTTTTTATTGGACAAACTTATTTATAATATAGCGACGAGCTTTCAAGAGATAATGCATCTCTTTATCAAGTTAAAAAGCGATACTGAAAATCGACTTTTTTTTTAAATAAGTAGGCTTTTCTGCCTCTATTATTTTACACAGTGGTCTCAAATGTATTAAGATTCAAGATCCATCACAAGGTTGATATTATTAAGTATAACAGTTAATTTGTCCATATTACAGTATAATCTACTGAAGTAGTATCAAGTGACTCAAGATCATATGGTGATATAATCATCTGTCTTCTTGTGTATAATTAGTAAGTTAAATGAGTCCTTAATGAATAGTAAATGAAAAGATATAAATGTAATTTGGAATACCTGCCAATTAGCAGGTCACTCAGTACGTCACCATAACTGTGAGAAACATACAGCTAGGTATTCATTCCTATAATTATATGTAAAGAAACATAATAAAGAAAATGAGAAGTGAATGAAAAAATGAAGGTAGTTAATAAAGTAGAAGAGATAGAAGGAAACGTAGGTTCTTTGCATGCCTAATATTTATTTAACGTTACTGAGAGATAAAAAAAATAATCACTAATTCACTAAAGATTAGCTGAGTCTTTGTTAGAAAGCTACTATATTAATTATTTATTTAGCTGTGTCTTTAAATATATTGTACATATTTGACTGACCTTTGAACAGTAATGGATGTCATGGATATTTAAAGACAATTCTCTCTTTAGTGTGACAGTTTCTGATAGAAAGTAGCATTGTGATATTTAACAACATATTGTTCTCATGAAATTAAAAGACATTACTTCTGGGAATGAAAGCTCTGGCAAGTCTGGACAAGCTATTAAAAAATAAAGATCAACAAAGGTCCCCATAGCTAGAACTATGGTATTCTCGGTAGTAACATACGGATGTGAGAGCTGGACCATAAAGAAGGCTGACTACTTTGAATTGTGGTGTTGGAGAAATCTACTTAGGGTCCCTTGGACTGCAAGGAAATCCAACCAATCAATACTACAGTAAATCAAGAAAAACTGTTCACTGGAAGGTTTGATCATAAGGCTGGAGTTCAAATATTTTGGCCATATCAGAAGACAGGATTCTGAATAAAAGACTCTGAAAGATTGAAGGCACATGAAGAAGGGGAAGACAGATATGGATAGATGAGGTAACTAAAGCAATGATCATGAGATTGAGGGGTAGTGGCCAACAGATGTGCCTGGAGTGCTCTAGTCCATAGGGTCATGACTAAACAAGAACAAGCATTCAATATATGGCTATGTTTAGCATAGCCAACATCATGTATATAGAGTGGGTAACCGATTCCTCCATAGATTGAACGACTAAACATAAAAAAATGTTCTGCCTCAGATCTTAGAAATGTATTCTAAAAGACTCACAGGCCTTTAGATTAACAAAAAAAAGTTCAATATTAAAAAAAGTTGCTACAAATAATTAACAATGTTAATTACTGCACTTGTGACATTTTATTTATAAAACAACAGCAATTACTGGAAATATCGAGCAATGAAGAATACTCTGCAAAGCATTTCTGTTCCAAGCATTACAATATATTTCATATATGAATGTTATTTTATAATTATGTCCTGCATGTTAGCATTGCATATTCTGTTTGGTTTGCCGTATATTGATTTTTTTGAGGCTTTATAATTGCAGTTTGAGGAATCCAAGCATATAATGATATAGTCTTAAGTGCCGAGCTTAGGAAATGTGAGATAGCAACCCTGAGAATAAAATAGTCTTTAAAAGGATCTCTGACAGATAATATTGTAGATCTCACAAGTAAAGTGTGATTAATAATATAGATCCTAAGTTTTATTACCTTAAAATGTATTTCTAGAATATATAAATTAACCTGGATACCTCACAAATTTACTGGCAACTCGTGTTCAGTCAGTAGGATGAACCTTGAAGGCCTCACTGTATGTTAATGCCAGTTGGCAAGCGGTTGTAAAATAAATCAGCTGTATTTTCTTAGCCACTTCAAAAAGGATGCCAAAAAATACAGCTATTTAATTTTAATATAATTTTCCAAGATTTTATATCAGATTGTAGATATTAACAGAACAAGCAAGACAATTATTAAATCCTGGCCTGTGTTCAACACTCCAGGACCAACCTTGCCTCCCTCTGCTTTAGTATGAGTAGCCATGCTATGTGGGACTGATAAGATCAATGATAAAGACAAAATGCACAGAGGAGCGGCTACTGGCTTCATTACCTACCCAACTTTTACCAGCTGGTGTGGGAGAAATTGCTTTTTTCTTTGTGGCTGCCATTTTGTAACTGCAACCCCCATTTTGTAGACTGCAATAGGATTATATGATATTTTTGTTTGCTTGTTTTGACTGTCCACACTAATAATTGAGCGACTACACGGACAACTTGCCTACTGAGTATTTGGTTCCCATCGAGGCCCCGTCGGGTCAAGAATAAAGCAGCAACAATCAAAATGTTTTGAAATAAGAGAACAAAAGAAAAAGAGGTTATGAGCCCTGAAGTATCTACAAAGGGATCACATCCTACAGCACAATTTTCCAATCAACTCTCAAACTCCACTTATATCCCCGAAGTAGGACCATTTCACTGACTGGATCCCCTAAATATGAGACGTGACACCAGAAATGGTAGGAAAATAGGCCAAAGCATTTATTAAAGGGAATGTAGTGGCCACAGAATAACGTTTCATCTGTGTATTTATTAGCCAATTAGTGATAAATATAGTATTTTAAGAAAATAACTTCACTTTGAACTTTAGTGTTTCATGCACTACATGATGAACTTCTCTCCACCCCCTATTAAGTGTCCAGAGGGTGGGAGGATTATGGAATCCATTACTAAATAAATTAAACTCTACTCTATGACTACTACAGTGTTCCTTCAACACAAGCAGTGTTTGTCCATAGGTTGAGGCCAACCTTGTGACTTGTTCCCCTCACCATTCCCAAGTGATTGACCACTCCATCTCATGGAACCCAATGTGCAAGGAGGAATGTACCTGATTGCCATCAGATTTATCTGTATTGTATTGTCACTTTGACATTTGGTAATAGCAAATATGTATGTGCTATTTAGAATAATAGGTCAATGATCATATTTAGGTTCACATCTGCTTTCTTCTATAAGTCCACAAGTCTAATCTCGTGGGGTGCTTTGGGGAAAAGGAACTTTTTACAAGACACTCAAAACAGCGCCCTCCATTTTTTGCCGTTAATATTACATATTGTATATTTTCTTGTTCTCCCCTGTACAGAGCTAAGGAATATGTTAGCGCAATACAAATAAAAGATAATAATAAGTCCAGATACTCAGTGTAACTTCATTGTAATTCAGTCCGGCTTCACATACTTATCTCTGTGCTTTTTTTTCTAGATTTTATTGTAGATTCAATTTCTGTTGTGCATTTGCTTTTTCTATAGCTATTAAAAGGATATGGAAAGTTCCTGGATGTTACTAGGTATATAATAACCCTCTGTATCTATTTACTTTTATGTATTTTATTAAGTGCTTATAAGCTTTGTTTTTACTGCCAAAAATCAAACAAATAGTCCCTGTATGGGTCTACCCACTGAAGTGTCTGCAGACACATACTCTAAAGAGCTGGATGTGCAGTGTAGTGTCCCACTTCCAGCAGCATATTGTTAGGAGATGGTCACTGTCGTGATTTAATTGTTTAACTCATATTGCCAGTAATTTATGAATATGGCCAAGGGAGCATGACATTGTTGCATTGGGATTATGTGTTATTGTGTGGTTATATGTTGCCTGTACATGGGTATTATGTATCCTAGTTATAATATATTATAAGAGGGAACATGTTATATAGAACATATGTGGAATTGGTAAAAATGCTCTGCATAGGAGTTAGTTGCAGATCATTGCACACTCACACATACAGACCTTGGGTCAAGACAGATGTATGTACATTTAAGTAGTCTTAAGCAAACACTTGAGTTTAACATCATTTTTTTTTTCACTAGCCAGCTATAGATATCTGGTGAGCTTTGATAGCCCAAGGTTGCAAGCCAGATGGGCTGACATCACACACACACAAATGTACACAATGGTGTGGTATTGGAGAGTATAAATATGTTGTTTTGATCATTCAATAAAGGTTGAGAGAGAGTTTTCACATATCCACAGTGTGAGACTATTTCTGTGTGTTGTATCCTGACTTGGGGAGTGGTCTTGCCATGGGCCACTAATAACCTGTATGCAGTGTTCTCTGCCTGTACCTTTTGGGCCTTGCCCTCTTCAGAAGCCATCTTTTGTGCCACAGAGAACAGGAACTACATGATTCTGCTGGGGTAGGTTTGAACTAGGTTCATATCAAGCCCCCTTGAAGAAGCAGATCGTGACAGTCACCGATTGGTTAGTGTAACACACAGCACAGCAAGTAAAATTAAGTCTATATCTTCATATGCTGCAGAGAGCAGGCCCATACAGGGACTATTTGTTTGATATTAGGCATTGAAAACAGATCGTATAGGCACTTCTTAATATAATAAAGTACATAAAGGTAAATAGATACACAGGGATTTTGTTTGACTAGTAACATCCAGGAACCTTCTCTATATATCCCTTTACTATTTCTGTTAATCTATGGCTTGCTATTTTTACTTGAAGAACGTGATTTTGTAACAACTTTAATATCAAGTCAGGTGTCATAGGGCAGCTTTTGGTGAACATGATGGAATATATCAATAACATAATATATCAGTACTTGGGGAATTTAACACAGGAGCCATTACAGAAAGTGTTACCGTCCTGTGTTATAACTGATAGATCAATGTTTTCTACCATCTTAGAAATAACTTGACTTTGAAAAAGAGATGTCCTTTAGCAAGTGCAAATTTTGTCAGCCTGATTCATATCCCCAATTAGATTATATCTCCCCAAAGAGCAGGCAAAAAATATGAGAAATTAAAAAAAAAAACACTGTATAAACTGCACCAGTGACTTGTATCAACTTGGCATAGAATAGATGTCAGTCGCTCGTAGGGTTGAGCAGTTTATCATAATAATAACAGCAACAATATGGCAAAAAATCATTTCCAGCTATGGGAGTCCTTGACATTGAAGGACAGTGAGTGACAGGTCGTTTTGGGCACAAGGGCAGGGGCAGCTCTGGTCCCCCCAGGACTGCTTCGGAATCTATTTCTGTTTAGATAGATTCAGTCAGGGATCACAGAGCTATCTATACAAGAATATATTTTGCCTTGGAATATATTATTTAAAATGATCTGTACAGGCAAAGGTATAAAACAAGAAATAAAAATCTAAATTAAATGCGTCCAGTAAGTAAAATGAGTGGCGGCTGGACCAGCAAATTCTTTATATTTTGGTCTTAAATTATTATGAGTCTTAAAGGGCCATTTACCTCTCTGTACGTTTTCTTCATGGTGGGAAAGAGCACAAGACTGTATGTTAAAATGATCTATTTATTTTTTTTAATTATACTAATAACAGCTAAAAAAATGTCAAAAGTTTTAAATGTATGTTTCCATACAAGTCTATTCTGACTACTGGCTGTTGCATGAGTAATAACAGATAGCTGAGTGTAATTGATAGCAGCTTTCCCCTTGGACTCAGTTTACACTACACTGACCATTTGAACCATAACTGACCTAATTAGGTAAATCTAGCATTCCTGGCATGCACAGATACATGTGTTAAGTATTATTTTTTGCTTTGATAACTAAACAGAGCACTGACCTCCCAACACTGCTCTGCATTTCTCACCTTAACAAAACTATACTATATAGCACATCTTCTGAATGGGAAAAAGCAAAAGGTGAGAGCGGGGATGAATGGGAAAAAGAAAAAAAGGTGAGAGCGGGGATGAATGGGAAAAAGAAAAAAAGGTGAGAGTGGGGATGAATGGGAAAAAGAAAAAAAGGTGAGAGCGGGGAGGAATGGGAAAAAGAAAAAAAGGTGAGAGCGGGGATGAATGGGAAAAAGAAAAAAAGGTGAGAGCGGGGATGAATGGGAAAAAGAAAAAAAGGTGAGAGCGGGGATGAATGGGAAAAAGAAAAAAAAGGTGAGAGCTGGGATTAATGGGAAAAAGAAAAAAAAGGTGAGAGCGGGGATGAATGGGAAAAACCAAAAGGTGAGAGCGGGGATGAATGGCAAAAAGAAAAAAAGGTGAGAGCGGGGATGAATGGGAAAAAGAAAAAAAAGGTGAGAGCGGGATGAATGGAAAAAGGAAAAAGGTGAGAGCGGGGATGAATGGGAAAAAGCAAAAGGTGAGAGCGGGGATGAATGGGAAAAAGAAAAAAAGGTGAGAGCGGGGATGAATGGGAAAAAGCAAAAAGGTGAGAGCGGGGATGAATGGGAAAAAGCAAAAGGTGAGAGCGGGGATGAATGGGAAAAAGAAAAAAAGGTGAGAGCGGGGATGAATGGGAAAAAGCAAAAAGGTGAGAGCTGGTAAGAATGGGGGAAAGAAAAAAGGTGAGATCGGAGATGAATGGGAAAAAGAAAAAATGTGAGAGCGGGGATGAATGGGAAAAAGAAAAAAAGGTGAGAGCGGGGATGAATGGGAAAAAGCAAAAAGGTGAGAGCAGGGATGAATGGGAAAAAGCAAAAGGTGAGAGCGGGGATGAATGGGAAAGAAAAAAAGGTGAGAGCGGGGATGAATGGGAAAAAGCAAAAAGGTGAGAGCTGGTAAGAATGGGGGAAAGAAAAAAGGTGAGATCGGAGATGAATGGGAAAAAGAAAAAATGTGAGAGCGGGGATGAATGGGAAAAAGCAAAAGGTGAGAGGGGAGATGAATGGGAAAAAGCAAAAGGTGAGAGCGGGGATGAATAGGAAAAAGAAAAAGGTGTGGGGATAAATGGAAAGAAACCCTTTTCCAATAGCTCCTAATTTCCTGTTGATCTAAATCCAGGCATGGTTACTGTGCTGGTTATGGCACGGACTTGTCTAAATAACTTCATTTAATTTCTCGATCTGCCAGGAGAGGTTATTTGTTCCAAAACACAAATTTAAATAAAAAATTAGTGATAAGTATTTTCACTAACATCCAAAATATTTATACAGAACAGTTGTAAAACACAGATGAGCTGAAATATGAAGTGACATCTTGATTCCTGTCTAGCAGATTATTCATTATTGTTGGATGGCTTTGTCGTGTCGGTCTCATCTGTCGTGGCGTACTGTCTGCCAAGCACAGCGTATGCTCACAACATATCTGGTTGATCTAAAAGCTCAAGTAATCAAATAACAGAACAATCATGGACGGACTAGTTTATTACATTTACGCTCAAAACATTAGCATTCTCAACAGGAGGTGGATTAAACGCAAAAGTGCTTCCAAATATTGATTCAGACTTATTTATGAACCACCCGCATGGCTCTTCATCTCAAGGATTTCATTTCACAAATGTAACCAGTTATTACAGCCCCGTTAACCCTTTTATTGATGAGAGAAGAAAATAAAGGACCTGCCTCTGAAAGGTTTAGCAGCTAATGGAAAAATCATTTTTATATGTTGCACCCTCCACAGTCCTCCAAGGAGGATTTTCTGTATTTTTGAGTGATGAAAGATAATTTTAATGGATAATTCTTTGACATGAAGTTACTATTCATCAAAAAAAAAAGGTTAATTTACCTAGGAATGCGGTCAGTTGGATCATGGCATATTCCATTTTTTTTGGGGGGGGAGGGGATAAGAAGAGGAGGAGAAAAAGGGTGGAAAAGAAAGAATGTTATAATACTAATTATTATTATTAATAATCTATAATATTTCTGGCTCTTAAAGGACCATTGTGGTCATATTTTTAAAATGTATTTTATTTTGAAGAACTACAACTGAAAAAAGGCAACATTTTTTAAGAATATACAACCTCTAATTTATTACCTTTTGTCTGCAATTATGCTGCTGTAGATTCAGCCATTTTGATTTCAGAAGATCAACCAACTTAGGTGGGAGGACACTTAAATATTGTGTATTCCATCTACCAGGAAAGTTAGAAATGCCTTTAATTTACAAGGATACATCCTCCTGATAATTTGACAGAAGCAGGAAAAATAGAAGCCTGCAGAAAAGTATGATTACAGTTCAGTTATTAAACATAATATAGAAAAAAATTGACCACAGTCATCTCTTAACAGGGTATTTATTCACATTAATGTCATTTTATTTATGGAGGTTCTCAACATTATTTATTTATTTTTATTGATTTTATTAAAATGTAGAAAACACCTAAGATTTCAATCAATGTAATGCAATATTTTGCAATCTCCGCCTTTTTCAATAGACTATATTTTTGGTCATAAAGGGCAGTTTTTTTGAAGTATAATATTTCATTCTGAGATTTAAATATGCCAAATCCACTAAGATGAAATGTTTTGTGAATTCTTGGAGATGTTAGATCTTAGTAGATCTGCCCAGAACGATAAGACAGAACTGGAGAGGTGGCACAGGAATTGGAGAGCTGTCTCTCACCTTAGTCTGCGGGTCAATCATTCTTGTGTAAATCAGTCGATAGCAACTCACAATCTAAGCCAAACATTTATCTTAGGAAGTGGAAGCCGCCCTAAACAGCAAGGCTATTAGTAATGTAAATTATCAACACTTGTGTTTAAGAAGTTTCAAGGAGCTAAAATTAGATTTTAATGCCAATACATTAAGGAACGTTCTGCAAAATAAAGCAATAAAACAATATATTAAAATGTGAACAGCACTGGCAAGTTTACTCAATCTGTCATTTCCTTAAATAAATACATTTCATTATTTACCGTATATGCACAATTATTTATTGCCTTTTAAAAAACGTATTTTATTTTAAGAATGTATTTGAATTATTTCTAAATTATTTTAACCCTCCTAAAAATGCAGCATCCACTATGCTCACTATATTATATTCTGGGGAAGGAATGACTAAGGATCTGTTCAATGGCATTAACACCCAGTGGCGGAGTTAGAGAGTAGAGTGCCCCGCTCTTGCACCAACTCATTTTATGGTGGAGTTAGAGAGTAGAGTGCCCCGCTCTTGCACCAACTCATTTTATGGCGGAGTTAGACAGTAGAGTGCCCCGCTCTTGCACCAACTCATTTTATGGCGGAGTTAGAGAGTAGAGTGCCCCGCTCCTGCACCAACTCATTTTATGGCGGAGTTAGAGAGTAGAGTGCCCCGCTCTTGCACCAACTCATTTTATGGCGGAGTTAGACAGTAGAGTGCCCCGCTCTTGCACCAACTAATTTTATGGCGGAGTTAGAGAGTAGAGTGCCCCGCTCTTGCACCAACTCATTTTATGGCGGAGTTAGAGAGTAGAGTGCCCCGCTCTTGCACCAACTCATTTTATGGCGGAGTTAGAGAGTAGAGTGCCCCGCTCTTGCACCAACTCATTATATGGCGGAGTTAGAGAGTAGAGTGCCCCGCTCATGCACCAACTCATTTTATGGCGGAGTTAGAGATTAGAGTGCCCCGCTCTTGCACCAACTCATTATATGGCGGAGTTAGAGAGTAGAGTGCCCCGCTCTTGCACCAACTCATTATATGGCGGAGTTAGAGAGTAGAGTGCCCCGCTCTTGCACCAACTCATTTTATGGCGGAGTTAGAGAGTAGAGTGCCCCGCTCTTGCACCAACTCATTATATGGCGGAGTTAGAGAGTAGAGTGCCCCGCTCTTGCACCAACTCATTATATGGCGGAGTTAGAGAGTAGAGTGCCCCGCTCTTGCGCCAACTCATTATATATATATATTTAGTGATGGAATCTAATCTTCTAATCTTCAAAAACTTTTGATGCTCTTGCCTTACCACAGCCGCCATTATTATTAGTTTGTTACAAACAACACAAACATGTGAAGTTAGTTATTCTTGAACTTAATTGGACCTTTAACAGCACACAGTCTATTTTCTCAGGTCATTTGCACATCTCACTTTATTACTCTAAAGTCATAATTTTACCACTTTTACTTTGTATCCATTATAACTAACACAGACACACTGGTTGGGGGTTTAAAAATGTACTCAAATGTAAACAGACAAACACATGGAAGGTGATTAAAATAAGTAGTAGTATTAACTTAGGTAGATGTAGCCTGATGAGATACTGTAAAGGAGTATTAATTGTATAACTGCTAGAGTTCACAAAGGGTGCCTCCTAACTGGAAGACAAGGTCTGATACTACAGCTTCAATGTCCGACTCAATCACTATGTTGTGCAATATAATTTGAACATATATAGCAGTAACAATTTATCACAAGGCTCCAAATATTAACAATCTGGTTATAATGGCATGCTAATGTCGATATTTTATTACATACTTAACAAGCATGTGACGTTTTTACCAATCTACAATGGTCCATTAACCAGTAATACAATTCTGTGGGAGGTTAAGGCTTGTGAAGATCACCGGATCCCCACCCAGCCAGGGGGGACAGAAGAACTTCTGGGACTAGTATGAATCTAAAGAATGGTTATGTTGGGGAAGGGGATACTTCTTTATGTTTATATGCAATGTGTAACTGTAACCTTCGGGAGATCAGGGGGTAATAAAGTATTATTGAGTGAATCCGGCAGGTCCAGCCTATGATTAAAGGTCAGCTGACCAACAACTCTTAAATGTGGGCTCTGTGTAACACCATAGCTCGTATGGTCGAAAGTAAGACTTACAGCTATTAAATGAGCCCCATAAAACAGGCCGCTGCCGACCTGCAGGTTTGGTGTAAAAAAAAAAACTTCGGAATGAGGAAGGTTGAACCTCGCGACCGTAAATCCTTTGATCTGTCAGGCCCGTAACCGCTACAATTGCAATCATGCTTGCAACCAAGTCACTCGCGAGCTAGCCCGTAACACGCAAATGTAGCCCAAAGCCTAACGAGTACTGGAGAGGATTCGCAAGGGCGTTAAAGTCCAATACGTAGCACTTTCAATAAATGTACAGTAGTGTGGTGATAATTGCATTTAAAGGGAAAGTCATGTTAGGTCTTTGACTTAATAGCACTACATTCTCAAGCTGGCAAATCTGCCCACGAAAATACCGGCAATCAATGTGTTAATCCATATAATGGAACTCGCATGTAATAGAATATCATATTTACGGCTTTATTAATATTGCATCACATCTGGAATGTGGGTCCGATAGTAAATCGTAATTGCACCCTGTAAGACTTTGTAATTCATCCTCCATTTCTCTGTGAAGCAATGCTGACGATCTCCGTTTCCTTTGGCTCCATCTAAACCCACAACTACTGTGTTTGCTTAATTGATTACCTACAATGCCGCAAATCCGATGGCCGACAAATGGTTTACAGGTTTGCGTCTCAAGCTCGTAACTCACAGCCCGTTTGAATTTAATAGCACAGTAACTCGGCCAAATTTCAAGCCCGCAGCCGTTGCACTTACGGTGCTCAAATTTAATGTGGCTGCAGGTATGGCAGGACCCTACTCCTACTCACAGTGTCTATAAGCCCATTAACCATTCCTTACCTATTAACCTGCTCCACCACACCGAGTCAGCGATCACAGTTCGCCCACTAGTAGGAATATCTCCTTGTCTGGCCAGCCGGCCATTGTGTGTATAACTTAGTTGCCACTCATAAGCCAGTCATGTTGACCAGACATTGTTCTAGATAGATATGGTGGCGCCTGGCTAACTCTTACTTATGTTAAGTTATACCTTTGTTCTATTGTATGTGTTAGGGTATGGAGGGGCGTTTTTGGGAATAAAGATCAAGCTCTCTCTCGGACACACAGTAATGGTGAGTTTCTTTGAGGGGAAGGGCTTTTTATTATTTTGTATCAGCTGCTGCTATTCTGTATGAAGGCATTGAAGAACCAAATTAGATCTGTGGGTAGTGGTCTCCTTGGCCTTTTGAAGACCACTGAAGAGCAGACCTTGACAAATTGATGATTTCAGGGTTGGGCAAGCTCCTGGCCCCTAAAATAACTGCATCACTATGAAAAGACTGCAGCAGGAACAAATACAGACACTTTCAAGTTATCCCAAGTCGTAGATCAGACGTAAGTCGGTATAGAAACAAAGAGGTAAAAAGTTGGAGATTTCAGAAATGAAAAGGGGATGTTAGAGCAGAATTACAAGTTATTAAAAAACCTTTAATGAGATAAAAAGAAGCGTGGATTTAATTCTTAAAGGACCATACTCATATGCACTTCTGAAGAACTTGAATTGTTTGATAAACACTGCCTTTATTGTTTAATTTATTATATTCAATATTGCTTTAATGGCAACATCTCAATCTAACCATTCCCTTCTGGATCGCTACGTTGTTGTGGCGAGGGGAGCTTGTTTACCTCACTGAAGCCGTGAGCTATAAAATGTAGGATCACCCAAGATGGGCAGGTCATAGCACAGAAGTCAGACAATTTGCGGTCCACTGGAGAAGGAACTATCAACCCACTCCAGTATCATTGTCAAGATAACCCTATGGATAAGTACAAACCAGAGACATAAGGATAGATGTGCCTGGCGTGCTGCAGTCCATAAGATCACAGAGAGTCGGACACAACGGAAACACTAAACAATCTAACCATAACATGATCAAAAACATGGAAGGAAAGAGAAGAGCAGTAGATTCAGTTATATTGAAAGATTGCCATAATGAATAACCACTTCAGAATGAAGTAATTAGAAGAGTAAGCACCAGTGGAATAATCATTCCCTAACAGGCTACAGGCACAATTACAGTCCAAGATGGAAGCCCTTTGACAAAAATTTAATGTTATCACTAATAATGCTTGGATCTTTCCTATTTCGCCTCGCCCCAGCAATGGCGTGCAGCAGCCACTAGCTGGCGACTTGGTGGCGAGTCAAGACTTTTGTTCAATTTGTTCTTAAGGTAAGTGCGAGATTTAGGGGTTAAGAGTTAGGGGTTTAAGGTTAGAGTAGTGCCACATGATAAGCTACTACTACTTCACTATATAAATCTTATCTCCCACTACACTCATCCTAAACCCGAACACCTAAACCCAACTGTTACAACCAGACTTTTGGGGTCTCTTGGACCCTACTTTCACCAGCCATGCCCGGTCAAAAGCCCTTTCAGACAGGGCTGGATTCAATTGGGAGTGTAACATTTGTGTATGGGATTAATACAATCTATCTCTGTCATGCCCAGGGGGACCACTGAACTTTAGAACTGTTTAAATGTTATGGGCAAAGGGCTGGCATTGTTTAATACGGTTTTAATAGATGTTTGTATCTTGCTATCATGAGCCTTTGTCTTAGTACTTCATTTAATATGCTAAAGCAATAGCCAATGTTAGATTTAGTGAAAAATATAGCTTTTGAAACTGGAATATGAACAGTGTATTTTAGAAAGTATTGTTATATTTCTGCTTTACCATATTTAAATACATTTAGTTGCTTATTTTGTAATTTACCAATGTAAGTAAAAGAAAAGGAGTTTGAAAACCTGTTATCTATGTAGGTGTTAAGTCTTTGTTCAGTTTATATTAGCTTGTTAGAGAATTCTTGTTATGTTCCCATATTCTCTATATACTAAATCTTCTGACATAACCAGCACGAGGAGCTAAACTGACAGTTTGGTTCCAGATTTAAAAACTGTCATGTGAGGTTATTGTGAATAAACTGTGCTCTGTTTGACTGTGCATAAACAAGGTATATGTAGAAGGGAAGGCTTGTACTTATTACCAAGCTTGCTTGTATTCTGTGTTCCTGCTGGTTCTGTCTAAAGGGACCAATATCTGCTCCTTTAGATTGTAAGTCTGCGAGTTTCAATCCTGCGCGGTGCTTTAGGGAAAGCGCTATGGACACTGGATTCCAAGGCTCAAAGACAGAGCCCTCCATTCTTTGCAATGTGTGAATCTTGAACTTGTCATTGGCTGTAACTTAACTTATGCATAGCGCTACAGAATATGTTGGCGCGTTAGAAATAAACGATGATAATAATAATAATAATCTGCTCCTATGTGCTTGTAGGTATAGGCTTTTTATGGTGTGTATTGGGTGCTTAACACCCTGTTTAATTAGTATTTTTTTAACAATATACATCACCTAGTTCAATTCATTAATTCAAATATACTTTTATTCATTACATTTTAAAACCAACATTTTTCTAAAAGGACATAATTTAAGTGGCTTAAACAGATAATGGCTTAAACAGTTGCTAATGTTGTTAATTTGTTACATATTCACAAACAGACAACGTTTTTCCCAAACAATAATGATCCTTTAAAAAGAATGGAACTTCTCATACATGATGTATATAATATTAAATGTCCAGTTAGTGAATTACCTTGGTGTACTTTTCCGGTTGACGAACAAGGTCAGTTTCCATGAGTGATAAATGCTTGATGTCAGGATCCACGTGACAGCCATGAGTGTATAAATGTATCTGGAAAATACAATGGAATACTTTTAGTTTGAGATAACTTGGCCACATCCAATGTCACAATGTACCTACATTTCTATACACTGAAGATCAAGCAACAATTAAAGGGACTCTGTCACCCCAGCAGAAAGTGGATTTCATTTTAAAAATCATTAAAACGGCTATAGATTGTACTAGCAATTTCTCTACAGTAAATCATTTCTGAAATACTTAGAACTGATTTTGCAGCTTATGTATGCTAATGTGCTGCTCAGTATGCCAATGTGTGCCTCAGAGTACTTGATAAGGGTGGTAGAGGGATCTCACTGCCAGATAACATTGGCCACTACAGACAGACATGCAGACTGTAATCCTAATTAGCACATCAAAGCAGCTAATTAATGTGTGAGAAGCTCATTTGTTTATAAATAAAGCAATTACAAAAAAATGGATAATACAACATATAGACAGTTTTTCATGCTCCTTAAGAATAACCTTAGTAGGGCAGTGGCTCATAGGGTCACGTAGAGTTGGAAACAACAACAGTAGTTACTAGGTGAGGCAATGAAGAATATATCTTAGTACTGGTGTAGGCAAGTTTAATTTGGAAAGCCACACAGGCCATGATTTCAGCATTCCCATGCAGTGCACAGGTGAGGTATTCTGAATGGCTACCACTAGCCTGCAAACCACTCTCCAGGATCTACCTTGCCTTTACAGACGCAAGGCTTGGAGACCATCACTTCTCCATAGTTTCAAAAGAAAAGGCAAGCACTTTAATAATTCTAGCTCACCCACTTCAAAGACAATGATGCTACCGCTGGGCTATACCTCCTCTTGCATGCATCCGGGTGGTTTAGTTATTAAATTGAACTCACAAATTGGATATCATGGATTTAAATATTATTTTTTAAATATGAATGGAGTTATGAGAATCTAAGAAGAAGTTCCTGAAAGGTATCTGGCAGTTCTGTATATATATATATATTTGTAATTCAAAATACAATTGAAGTTTCTTGTGTGGGCTCCACCACTGAGGCACTTAGGTAGGCAGAGCATTCTGGCTAATGAGCTGTGCAGAATTGTGTCCTAGCCAATCAGCTGTCAGTATCACAGCTGCCTCCTGTCTCAGCCAGTGAGAGGGAAAGATTGTTGTACTGGCTTCTGATTGGCCACAATAAATTATGAATTGTATGCTAATTTAGCTTAGATTTTAAGGGGTGCTCCTTCTCAAAATCAACTGCCTGAAAACTGAATACATTTTAGGGTAAGTTTATTAAAGCTTATTTTGGGATTTTTTCATAATGCATTCATAATAATTTATTAAACTTCCATATACCTTTAATTAAAAATGGTAATTGTATTGCACTGTACTTATGGATAGTAGCATGAACAAATAATACATTCCTGTATGCAGACACCAATAAGGCTTGTTGATGCATTTGCATTCATTTTAATAATATGATTTGTAACCCAGTTTCTTTACCTAACAAATACAGCTGTGATCTGGGTAAAACAGTAAGTTATAAACCATTGTGAGCCATTTTAAAGGTATATTGAAGAGTCCCATGTTCAGCAAAATTCAAGATCAAAAGACACACATCTGCAGAAAAAGAAGCATCTCTTTTATATATTTTTTTTTTTGGGGGGGGGGGGGGGGGGCAGAGCACACACACACAATATATCACATATATAGTTGTGAGCAGGCGAGCCAGCCAGAGTTGTTGCTCACGCTTGCGGGCTCGCGTAGTGAGGGCCGCAGTTGCTGGCAAGGAGCGTCGAAGGCGCTCCTTGCCAGCAACTGAGGCCCTCGCAAAGCGAGGGCCAGCAAAAAACACCACACAGCAACTGCGACCCTCGCAAAGTTTACGTTGCAACGCAAACAACATACAAGACACGTTACCACTCATTACAACCTCGCAAAAATCGGCCGCAATTTGCAAACATACCCCCTGTGCTGTCTATGAGTGTGTTATTGTATTTGTTAAATTTATTTTTTGTTTTTTACGGTTTTTAGATTTACGGGCTTGGTTCGCAGTTGCAACCCTCACAATGCAGCCTAAGTCCTGCGCCGTACACGGCTCGCCTCGCAAAAGCGTGACCAACATCAACGCACACTGACAACTATATATGTGATTATATATATATTCATACACTAGTGATTCTCCTGTATCAGATGCATTCATAATCCAGGAAACTTAAATACACATTTAAGGACTTGGGGGCCACATATGCTTTATGCTTGAAATAGTAGTTTGATCACTTGACCAGAAACATAATCTCTTTGTATCCATCTTAAGAGCATAGTCCGTTCCTGCAAGATCATCACGGGATATGTTTTTTACCACCAATATATAATCTAAAGTGATCTTAACAGCGCCCCATTCTAATTTCATTAAGGTCTCAAACAGAAACAAGAACCAATAAAAAACACATTTGAATAACTCCATTTTTTACTCGATATCATCTTTGCAAATAAAACGTGTATGGAAATGCTGTTATATTTTGATGAAACATATGGCAAACCCCCAGTTTATTACAGTTTATTAAAAAAAAAAAGATCAATTAATTTAGAAAATATTATCTTTCTCCCAGAGAGAAATTACGGTGATAAACAATACACTGTAGAATTAAAAATATAATTGCATTTAAAACTAAAAGTTTTAATTACATTGCGTCCCTGTTTCTAATTGTAGCTTTAATTGATATGGTGTATAAAGTAGTTCTGACACTTGCTAAGTGGTTGAGACTAAAAAATATTAATATATCTACATGCGCTTGGACCAAGTGCTTCTATTAGTCTGGGCTGCAGATGACAAATTTAATTAAAAATATAAAGCCAACAGGCTTTACACAAAAGGCTTCATGGAGAAGGGGAGATTTGTATTCATTTAGGAATCTGTTCAGTCGTTAGGGGCCACAGTCATCCGCCATGAAGTTCAGAATGAGTCTGGCTGCAAACTTCAATTCTCCAAATAGTTTAATAAAG
>CM050168.1:231060738-231278168 GCA_027410445.1 Discoglossus pictus | reverse complement strand
GGGTGGAGATAGAGGGTGAAAGGGTGGAGATAGAGGGTGAAAGGGTGGAGATAGAGGGTGAAAGGGTGGAGATAGAGGGTGAAAGGGTGGAGATAGAGGGTGGAGATAGAGGGTGGAGATAGAGGGTGAGAGGGGAAATGGAAAGAAAGAGCGAGAAAGTGTGAGAATAGGGAGAGAGAGAGAAATGTATAGATATGAGGAATTGAAAGTTAGAGGGATGATAGCCTAAAACAGGGATAAGGAGTGAGAACGGAATGAGCGTGAGACAAAGAAGAGAGAGAGAGCTAATAATATAGGATTCAGACATGTCAACAAACTTAATTAAACTAAAGTATAGTAAAAATGTTCTTTATAGAAATAGATGCAAAATTAAATTAAATGAAAAAAGGGAGAGAACGAGAGACACCTGACCCAGGTCAGTCTATCAATTATCTCAACCCTATATGATCATTAAAAAAATTAAACAATGTATATAAAATGGAATTACATTTCCCTGTGGTAGACCCCAGTTAGTCACCGGTACCTTGTATAAAAGAGAACATTTCTCCTGTTGAGCAGCATAACGCGTTCTCCAGGAAAAGCGCATCTTCCCGTGCAACCATTGCAGATAACGGACATCCACTTTCACAGGAGGTGATGCATCTTCATTAGCTTTGAGGCCAAGGCCTTGTAGACACTAAACGAGATGGAGAGGCTCAATATGGCAGTCACATCTGTCTGCATTTCATTGTATATCTACACAAATCACAGGTAATTGAAGGTACAGAGACATCCCAGCATCAAACATGAAGAACCTAGCAAATTATGATAGTCCCCAGTGAAAAAACAAAAGTCTCTGTGCTTATAAATTAGAATGTCATGCTGTCTATTACAAGAGAAGACAATTAGTAATAGACTCAAATTATAAAAGTGCAAGGCTACTCTAGATTAGGGAAAAATTAAAATGGACGTAACAAATTCAAAGTTGTTTTTCTTAGGATATGGTGTTATCCATTTTTTTCTAAAGTGACTCAATCCTGAGATATTCCATGTTGTAGTTGCTGCATTTATACGCAAATGAGTGTTTTACACATTTAATTAGCTTCTTTGATGTGCTAATAAGGATTAGAGTATGCTAGTCTGTCTAGATAGTGGCCAAAATGAAGACCCCCAGTGTTATCTGACAGTTAGACCCATCACTCACCTTTATCTAGCACTCGGAGCCATACATTAGCATACTGAGCTGCACATTAGCTTCAAAATCAATTTTAAATATTTCAGAAATGATTTACTGTAGGAAAAAAACTGCTTCTACAATGTATAGTCAGTTTTGAATGAGCTTTAAAATTAAATGAACTTCCTGTTAGTGTGGCAGAAATTGTTCACAACCCAAACATCTGCTTCCTACATTTAAAAAAATATTTACAAGCATTTGTCTGATCTAGTTGGGGTGACAGAGTCGCTTTAATATGTTTGTGAAGTACACATCAAACTAACAACACTGATAAAAAGCAAACAATACTTTACATGTTCATGGCTTACACATCTACCAGACGCTGATGGTGTATGGAAGCTGCCATGACAGTAATATTACCTTTTCAAGGAATGAAGGGCGGAGACACAGCAGGCAAGTTTACTTGCAACAGTTTCTGCATGGGCAATGGAGACTGGATATGTCAAATGCTTATACTTATCTGAATCGACCAATGAATAAACAAATATCCTGTCATCATTTCCTTCTACTCTTAAATTGAAAATAAAATTGTCCACACTCACCACCCCACGCTCCAAGCCAGCAGGAAGTGTGGAAGAAATGAACAGAGGCTGCTAATTCAAAATCATATGCAATAATGCTTTAATGTTTGTGACTTGCACAGCTGTAATGTTGTTTGTGTGTTACATACTTCACAAGCATCAGACGTTTTTCACATGGGTATAACTATCTCTTTTTGACTGTTGCTTTAAAGGATTCCTTCTTATAGTTAGAAATGCCCTGATCACCTATGGGATTCCTCCTTACTGGAAGGCACAGTAAAACATATTGCTGCCCCAAAGCTCAGTTCCTGCTTAATAACTAATTAAGTACTGTATATACTTGAGTATAAGCCGACCCGAGTATAAGCCGAGGCACCTATTTTACCACAAAATACTGGGAAAAATGAGTGACTTGAGTATAAGCCGAAAGTGGGAAATGTGCTGCCCCCTGTGTCCCTCTTGTGTCCCCCTCTTGTGTGCCCTTTTCTTGTGTCACCCCTCTCCCTTACCTGTGTCTCTCCCCCCTCCCTTATCACCCTCCTCAACTCCCTCCTCATTCTCAACCTCCCTCCTCAACCCACCCTCCTCATCCTAAACCAGCCTCCTCATCCCACCTCCTCAACCTCAACCCCCCTCCTCATCCTCAACACCCCCATCCTCAACCCCCAATCCTCATCCTCAACCTCCCTCCTCAACCCCCATCCTCATCCTAAACCTCCCTCCTCAACCCCCCATCCTCATCCTAAACCTCCCTCCAAAAACTCTCTCCATAGTCCCCCCATCCTCATCCTAAACCCCCCCGCCCTCATCCTAAACCCCCCCGCCATACTCATCCTAAAATCCCCTCCTCCCTTTACCCCTCCTCATCCTAAACCCTCCTCACTTTACCCCTCTAAATACCTCTCCCTTTCCCCTCACACCTCCATCTGCAGCTGCTCCTCCACGCTCCTTCCTGCGTCTTGACCCGGCCAATACTAATGACGTGGCGCGCATGTGACGTCACGTCATTAGCATATACCGGGTCCCGACGCAGGAAGGAGCGTGGAGAAGCAGCTGCAGGTAAGTGAGGGGAAAGGGAGAGGGGGAGGTATTTAGAGGGGTAAAGTAAGGAGGGGGGTTTAGAATGAGGATGGGGGGTTGAGGATGAGGAGGGGGAGAGAAAGAGACACAGGGGGGTAGAGAGACATGGGGGGTAGAGAGACACGGGAGGGGTAGAGAGAAAAAGGGTGGGTAGAGAGACACCCTTTTTGGGTAGAGAGACACCCAGAGACACGGGGGGGTTACAGAGACACAGGGGAGGTTAGAGAGACACGGGGGAGTTAGAGAGACACGGGGGGGTTAGAGAGACACGGTGGGGTTAGGAGAGACACGGTGGGGTTAGGAGAGACACGGGGTGGTTAGGAGAGACACGGGGTGGTTAGGAGAGACACGGGGTGGTTAGGAGAGACACGGGGTGGTTAGGAGAGACACGGGGGGGGTTAGAGAGACACGGGGGGTTAGAGAGAGACACAGGGGGGTTAGAGAGACACGGGGGGGTTAGAGAGAGTGACTCGAGGATAAGCCGAGGGGGCCCTTTTTAGCCTTAAAAAAGGGCTGAAAAACTCGGCTTATACTCTAGTATATACGGTATATGGTACTGATATATAGCGGCTAGTAGTATAATAGATGTTCTACGTAAATAAGAAAACAAGTATAGCTGTGAATGGAGTGCTGCTATCTACTCAGCATCTATGGGTGGAGAACCCCAGCAGCACTCCATTCATAGCTATACTTTTTTTCTTGTTTATATAAATCCCCCATTATACTACTAACCACTATAGGCCATACATCAGTACCTTACACTTTATTAGTCAATTTAATTAGTTATTAAGCAGGGACTAAGTTAGCTTTGGGACAATGGCTTTTTCATTTTTTTTTTACTGTGCCTTCCAGTAAGGAGGAATCCCTTCGGTGATCATAGTATTTCTTGCTATAAGAAAGAATCCTTTAGGGAATCACAGCTACAATTTTCCTGGCTTAACGCAACAGTCAAAACAATTATGTTATACCCATGTGATTTATCGTTGGTTTTACTTATATTATAATTTGGCACTGTTATGTGCAAATTACCCAATCCTTATCGTTATTACATTCATCAAGTACTAAGTGTTCAGCACTATGGGATAATACATATGAACCCTACATTTGTTCTTACTTATTTTGGAATTAGAATATGTTGTGCTATACTGAAGTGTAGAACATACATTTATAAATTAATACAATATTACATTTATACTCCGATTTCCTAATTTTTACAATACTAAAAGCTATGGGCAACCTTAATAAAGTGGATATAAAAAGTCTACACTCTTCATATGTCTGGGCTATGGGGTAGAGTGGCAAGACGAAAGCCTTTTCTTACGAAGAAAAACATTCAAGCCAGGCTACATTTTGCTAAAACACATCTGAAGTCTCCCAAAAGCATGTGGGAAAAGGTGTTATGGTCTGATGAAACCAAGGTTGAACTTTTTGGCCATAATTCCAAAAGATATGTTTGGCTCAAAAACAACACTGCACATCACCACAAGAACACCAAACCCACAGTGAAGCATGGTGGTGGCAGCATCATGCTTTGGGGCTGTTTTCTTCAGCTGGAACCTTAGTTAAGATAGAGGGAATTATGAACAGTTCCAAATACCAGTCAATATTGGCACAAAACCTTAAGGCTTCTGCTAGAAAGCTGAACATGAAGAGGAACTTCATCTTTCAGCATGACCACGACCCAAAGCATACATCCAAATCAACTAAGGAATGGCTTCACGAGGAGAAGATTAAAGTTTTGGAATGGCCCAGCCAGAGCCCAGACCTGAATCCGATTGAAAATCTGTGGGGTGATCTGAAGAGGGCTGTGCACAGGAGATGCCCTTGCAATCTGACAGATTTGGAGTGTTTTTGCAAAGAAGAGTGGGCAAATCTTGCCAAGTCAAAATGTGCCATGCTGATAGACTCATACCCAAAAAGACTGAGTGCTGTAATAAAATTAAAAGGTGCTTCAACAAAGTGTTAGTTTAAGGGTGTGCATACTTATGCAACCACATTATTTTTATTTTTTATTTTTCTTCCCTCTACCTAAAAGATTTCAGTTTGTTTTTCAATTGAGTTGCACAGTTTATTGGTCACATTAAAGGTGGAAAAAGTTCTGAAATGATTTATCTTTGTCTAATTTTTTTTACAGCACAGAAACCTGACATTTTAACATGAGACTTTTTATATCCACTGTAAGCCTTGAGAACCACTAGTGGTCCAAAAACTCCCATCTGGGATGTATGGTATACAAGAATAACAAATATATAATAACTAGCTACTTGCTCGTCAAAAATGACGGGAATCAAATTTTAAGGCTCGTAATGCTGTACCTTCGGTGCTCATCGCAAGCCCCGCGCTGAGTGCCTTTGGAACTCATTACGAGCCTTTGGAACTCATTACGAGCCTCTCCCTCCGTCGCTCATTGCAGGCCTTGTCAACCCACAACTTTCGTGCTTTCCAATGATCACCTGCGCTCATTGCGAACCTCTCCCTCCATCTGCTGTACCAGCGGCGCTCATCGCGAGCCCCGCAATGAGCGGGTTCGCCGCTCATTGCAGGCCTTGTCAACCCACAACTTTCGTGCTTCGCAAAGATAGCCTTTGGCGCTCATCGTAAGCCTCGTTAACCTGCAACTTTTGTGCTTGGGAATGCCATGTGTCTCTTTCCACCTTCTCCCCCTGACCCTTCCATGTGTCATTCTCCTCTGTGTGTCTGCTGAATGTTTGCGTGTTACAGGCCGACTGCATTTAACCTGTTCCTGAAATTTTACATTTTATAGGCAGCCATTTTTCCCTCTCGCTTAGCCATTTTTCGATCGCCGAAAAAACACCAAATATGGCCCATCCTTCCTGGCTCGCCCCCTGTGCTGTGTGTGAGTGTGTTATTTTTTTTATTATTATTTTGCTGTTTTTGAAGGGGTTTTAGAGTTACGCTCTTCAAACAATTTTGGCCGTTAAATTAGAAAACTGCATGCCATGCGATCAGCGGCAAAGTGCTATGTTTTTCGCTGGCTATCGCGGCCATCAACATGAGCGCCTTTTGTGCTCATGTCTATGATGTTTTAAAGCTCTGCGTGCCTCTGCAGGCGCTCATCATGAGCCCTGCTATGAGCACCTTTGGTTGGCAAAGCACCTTTGGTGCTCATTGCAGCCCAAGTCCCACGGCCTTGCAGTTGCGTGCCTCAACTGCCCTCGCTAATCGTGATTAACATCGCCACCGTGACCACGGACAACTATATATGTGATATAATTGTAGACCTAAACACACTAGCAGTGAGCAGCTGTTTATGCTTTCTGAGAAGCATAAAAATAGCAATGTATTAATATCCCTGCTATATTGCACAGGTGATATGAAATCTGGCACGCTATATATGATCCATCCTAATTAATACTAGTTTTCACGTATCAAAATACAGAAAATAGAATATGTAAAAGAAAACAAAAATAGATACGTTTTCATACCCGAGTTTTAATATAACATGACTTTATAGGTCACTATGTTTAGATAAAGGGCAATTTTAAAGGTTAATGAAAATGCTATCTTCATGACAATCAGCAAATTATTAAATGCTAGTAAACATTTAAAAAATGCATAGGTATCCAAAATCATATATAATTAATGCACTAATTCTTAAAAATATTTATAGCACAGAAAAGATTTAATAGAAATAACCTGACAAGGTAGAAAAATGTTACTCTTAATTTGCTTAAATATGTTTCTTCTGAGCAACTTAAACATAAACTTATGGAAATGTTATGCATTATACATCTGAATCACTGGTTAGATTTACCAAATGTGCAGATTATCTCATTTAAAGTGTATTGAGGGGGGGGGGGGGAATAAAATAAATATAAATATATATATATATATATATATATATATATATATATATATATATAGATAGAGAGAGAGAGAGAGAGAGAGATATAGAGGGAGAGGGAGAGGGAGAGAGAGAGAGAGGGAGGGAGGGAGAGGGAGAGAGGTTTGGAATATACAATTATTATATATCAAGTAGCATTTTATATATATATATATATATATATATATATATATATATATAAAATTTTATCATTCTCTGTAGCTAGTTACGTTTTTTTTTAATAAATTGAAAAATATGAATAATAAGGACATTCAGGGAAAATTATATGGATTGTATGAGAATAGGCAGCCACCTTGGGGCGATTACCTGTGAAGAGCACTTCCCTGTGAAGGGCGCCTCATTTCACATTTCAAAATGTTCCTTGGCATAAAAAAAGAAAAGAAGCCGTTCACAAATTTGCAACTAGAGGACGAACACCTGGAACTAGAGATTTACAAGATGGAGGAAGCTGCTTTGCCTATGAGGGAGAAAGCTGCTTTGCCTATGCGCACAGAGAGATACAATTGGGCTTTGGCTATCTGTATACAATGAACTGGTGAAACAACCTAGTATTGTAACCATTAATGTGGTCAAACTTTTTTTATATGGCATTTTTAAATAATTAAACTTGATAATGGGCAAATGTTTTCCCCAAAAAATAAATAAATACAACCTTTACATTTTTAACTTTTATAGGAAAATTAGTTTTACTGTAGAATTCGATTTTCTCTTATTTGTTGATCATATCCTCTACTTTACAGGAGGGTTTGTCCTTGTAAAATAAAGAGCTTTTCATTAGCCCAGTTGTTAGCACTGGTATATGTAGCTGCCACATTCCCACTGTGCTGAAAAACCTCTTCTGCATTCAGTTTTCTCCAACCTCAGAAAGTTGATCAGCAACTGCACTGCAGCATAATTATATATAATGTAGTGCATTAGAGACTGTACTATTTTTTTCTTTGTTTTGCCTCTTTTCAAGCAATTCTTCATAATAGTAGAACTTTAAATATCTGACTACACCGGTCCTTTAAGCAGGTATTATACCAATACATTATAGTCGCACAGTCTATTTTCTTTTTTATTATGAACTGTACTTTGTTTTTTTGTTTTTTATTTTCTTGAACAATCTCATAAAAAAAGTTAAGATGGAGGCACACAAAAAACAGCTTTATAGGGCCACATAAAAGCTGAAAAATAATAAGCTCTTTAAAACTGTTGCGTACAAATTGTTAATAAAAAGTTACATAGTGTATATAACCGCCGGAGTCGGTTTCCAGCAGTGCACTTCTGGCACAAGCAAACGGGCGAGCAGCGAAGTAATGCAGACATGCTCAGGGATCCCTGTTCAAAGCCGACGTCTACATCTCCCAAGGAGTCCTACAGTCTTGTTTTTTCCTTAAAATTCCTCATTGAAGATAGTTTCCATGGCTGGTAAGGATTCTGGGTTGCAACATGCAAATGAGGTTTAAAAGGTTTAAAACCTCTGTGCTTGTAGTCCAGTTAAAATGATTATGAAAGGTTACTAGGTATATAATATATATTTATATGATGTACTTTATGTTTTATTAATAAGCTCTGTATTTACTACCTAAAATCAAACAAATAATCCCTGTATGGGTCTTTTATCTTTAGCGTATGCAGACACAGACTCTGTAGGACTGGATGTGAAGTATAGTGTCCTAGCCTATCAGGGACCATGTCTCAGCTGCATGTTGCAGAATGTTGCTAAGAGAAGGTCACTGATTGGTTAGTATGCACAGCAAGTACAGCAGAGTCTGTGACTGCATACGCTGCAGAGGACAAACCCCTGATTTTAGGCAGTAAAAACATAGCTTATAAGCACGTCTTAATAATATAAAAGTACATAAAAAGTAAATAAATACACTGGGTTATCCATAAGCCAGTAACACCCAGGAACCTTCCATATCACTTTAACATGCAATCCATTTAGGTGAAACATAGGAAAATAGGGACCAAAAGCATAAACCATCCAAAGGCAATTATCTTGCCCCCATACAGGGGTAATCAGAGTGAGAGGTTGGTACTGGGATTGTGAAATTGTGAAAGCATGCAATGCTAGGTAATAATGTGACTAAACATGATCCACTCTATATATTGTAAAAACAAAAGGGATGTGTCCTAACATCTCATTTGCATATCACTACCCAGAAACTTTAGGTGTACACAGAATGTTATTTATTTTCATACTGTATGTAGTAGACGGTATTTCAATCATCTTTCTGTTTCAGGTCAAAGTCTTCTGGGAGCACTCTCCATAAGTCACAGCCAGAAGTGGAAACAAAAGTTCATTTAAAATGTGCAGTTTAAAGGCACAGAGAAAAACATCCAAAGTTTGAGCAATTCCCTGTTAAACAGCGGTGGGTTTTATATCCCTAGAATACAGGAACTGTTAGTAGCGAATACCTTGTCATGTAATGGTTGATCAGTATACTTCTGTATTTGATTGTACATTTGTCCATTTGGGTGTTAATATTGAAATGTGCCTGTTCTAAAGTTCATTTTGTGCCTGCATATGATTGGTCAAACATGATAAACTCAAGAGCTGATTAATCTGGTCCAAAACTAACTTTCTGGGCTGTCTTTATGCGTCAAAGCCTTGTCCATACAGGGAGTGCAGCATTATTAGGCAAATTAGTATTTTTACCACATCATCCTCTTTATGCATGTTGTCTTACTCCAACTGTATAGACTCGAAAGCCTACTACCAATTAAGCATATTAGGTGATGTGCATCTCTGTAATGAGAAGGGGTGTGGTCTAATGACATCAACACCCTATATCAGGTGTGCATAATTATTAGGCAACTTCCTTTCCTTTGGCAAAATGGGTCAAAAGAAGGACTTGACAGGCTCAGAAAAGTCAAAAATAGTGAGATATCTTGCAGAGGGATGCAGCACTCTTAAAATTGCAAAGCTTCTGAAGCGTGATCATCGAACAATCAAGCGTTTCATTCAAAATAGTCAACAGGGTCGCAAGAAGTGTGTGGAAAAACCAAGGCGCAAAATAACTTTTATCGACTGATGAAATGAGAGTGAGTCTTGATGGGCCAGATGGATGGGCCCGTGGCTGGATTGGTAAAGGGCAGAGAGCTCCAGTCCGACTCAGACGCCAGTAAGGTGGAGGTGGAGTACTGGTTTGGGCTGGTATCATCAAAGATGAGCTTGTGGGGCCTTTTCGGGTTGAGGATGGAGTCAAGCTCAACTCCCAGTCCTACTGCCAGTTCCTGGAAGACACCTTCTTCAAGCAGTGGTACAGGAAGAAGTCTGCATCCTTCAAGAAAAACATGATTTTCATGCAGGACAATGCTCCATCACACGAGTCCAAGTACTCCACAGCAAGGCTGGCAAGAAAGGGTATAAAAGAAGAAAATCTAATGACATGGCCTCCTTGTTCACCTGATCTGAACCCCATTGAGAACCTGTGGTCCATCATCAAATGTGAGATTTACAAGGAGGGAAAACAGTACACCTCTCTGAACAGTGTCTGGGAGGCTGTGGTTGCTGCTGCACGCAATGTTGATGGTGAACAGATCAAAACACTGACAGAATCCATTGATGGCAGGCTTTTGAGTGTCCTTGCAAAGAAAGGTGGCTATATTGGTCACTGATTTGTTTATGTTTTGTTTTTGAATGTCAGAAATGTATATTTGTGAATGTTGAGATGTTATATTGGTTTCACTGGTAAAAATAAATAATTGAAATGGGTATATATTTGTTTTTTGTTAAGTTGCCTAATAATTATGCACAGCAATAGTCACCTGCACACACAGATATCCCCCTAAAATAGCTAAAACTAAAAACTACTTCCAAAAATATTCAGCTTTGATATTAATGTGTTTTTTGGGTTCATTGAGAACATGGTTGTTGTTCAATAATAAAATTAATCCTCAAAAATACAACTTGCCTAATAATTCTGCACTCCCTGTATAGTCACTGGCTATTGGACTTTTTAGTTTTAGTACATTCCACTCAGGTGTACATCCCCCATTCTGTCCAATGTTACTTATGGTTATGTACATGTCTTATGACCGGAGGTAACCCTACGTCACATAACCTGTACTACTAAGTCCTCCAAGTTACTTGTGGACATGACTAATTCCACGTCTTATCAGTTATATAAGTTCTTTCATGACTTGCATGTTTCAAAAAGACAAAAGCAAAACTGTGATACAACACAGGTATGTCATTTGTGGGGTATTTACCCAGAATCCTTAGCTGCCGTGCTGTAACATGTACCCATGCTCTATTGACATTTTGCTATGCTGTATGTACAAATAGATGGGAGACAAGTTTTTTTCCCTGGGTTCCAAGATCTCTTCAGATGGCGACTACAGTACTGAAATTAAGATACATTTGCTTCTGGGAAGGAAAGCTATGGCAAGTCTGGGAAAGCTAGTAAAAAGTAAAGATATGGCACTAGCAACAAAGCTCCACATAGTTAGAACTTTGGTATTCCCAGTAGTAACATACGGATGTGAGAGCTGGACCATAAAGAAGGCTGAGCGTAAGATAATTGACGCATTTTAATGGTGGTGTTGGAGAAAACTGCTTAGAGTCCCTTGGACTGCAAGAAAATCCAGTAAATCAACACTACAGGAAATGAAGACAAACTGTTCACTGGACAGTTTAATCATAAGACTGAAGATCAAATAATTTTGTCCATAACATGAGAAGACAAGTTCCCTAGAGAAGACTGATGCTGGGAAAGATTGAAGGCACACAAAGAAGGGGTCAGCAGAGATGGAGATGGATGGATGAGGTAATTGAAGTAATGAACATGAGCTTGAGGGAGCTCGGAGGGGCAGTGGCTGACATATATGCTTGGAGTGCTATTGTCTATAGGGTCACACGACTGAATGACTAAACAAACATCTACCTTTTATGTGAGTGCGGCAGTGTGTGGGAGGGCATGGGCCTCAGGTATGAGTAAATGTAGCTATAAATCACACAGCAGGAGCCCACTCCTGGCGTGCTGTTGACAGGAATAGACCAGAGGCTGTCAGAAATAGCTAGTACATGCCAGGTACTCACAGGGAGTTCAATGGAGAGGTGTTTAAACTAAGCAAAAAGTGAGCTTTATTAAACAGTGTCATGGTGGTTAAAGGGACACAGCGGATGTTTGTAAGAAGGGATTTAGAAGAGCTTCAGCCCTCTAAAAGCAAGCTCATATTTAGTTTGATAGAGGTAGTTATTTAACATATTTTATCAGCAAGTGTCTACCTCTTTCATACAGAGCAGGATGGACTACCATCTCTCCTGGACTACCATTTAGATCTCTGTCTGCATACAGTTTCAAGTCACATCAGGTCCAACCAAGAGTTAAAAGTTACTTCTAACTGGATGGCAGCATTACAAACACATTTTTAAAATATCCAAGTGGGACTTCACCCTAAACAGCAGTGTCTGGAAAAGAAATAAGGAGACAGTCAATTAAACTTGCCAGAAAACCTTTTCAAGGGATTTTTTGCTCTGAGTGCATGACCCAGAAAACACACACTCCCTGTTCTGGTTCATGGTCTTATCTCAGGTCATTCACAGTTGGGTGGATTAGCAAGAAGAATAAGCCCAGTTGGTTAGATGATAATACGTTTAAAGGGATAAGGAAGGCTCCTGGATGTTACTAAGTATATAATATCCCTATCTGTATATTTACTTTTATGTACTTTGTTTTATTAAGAAGTGTTTATAAGCTCAATTTTACTGCCTAAAATTAAACAAATAGTCCCTGTATGGGTCTGCCCTCTTCAGCATATGCAGACACAGACTCTGTAGGACTGGATGTGCAGTGCAGTGTCCTAGTATATCAGGGACCATGTATCAGTAGCATGTTGCAGAGAGAATATCATAGATTGGCTAGTGCAGTCAGTACTACAGAGTGTGCATACGCTACCTTGGACAAACCCATACAGGGACTATTTGTATGCTTTTTGGAAGTAAATAAAGAGCTTATAAGCAGTTCTTAATAAAATAAACTGTTAAATATATATATACTAGAATATTGGCCGTCAAAAAATGACGGCAATGAAATTGTAAGGTAGCTAATGCTGTTTGGTGTATAATACTGAAATATGTAATAGATTACTAAATGAATATACTTTACCTATTTTGAAGCATTGTGTTGAAGAGCTGGCAATCTGTTTTGATGTTGCTGGAGCATTAGTGGTGTGGAGCTGCTGTGTAAGCATGCTGAATGTGTGCACTGTGTGGTATGAATATCTGTAGGTCGTTTGTGGCGTTTTGCGAGTTTCTTGTGTTGTTTTGCGAGTTTAGAGTGCTGTAGCCTCGTTTTCGTTTTGTTCGGCGGCCATTTTTTCTCTCGCTTACAGTTTTTTTTAGTCTCTAAACTCTTTTATTTCGAGTAAAATGAAGGTCTAAGTGGCATTTTTGAGGTCCTGGGTGCTCCCTCTTGGTGTAGGTAAGGTTTTTATGTATGTGCTGTGTGTATGTATTGGGTTTTACATTTTGTAATGTTTGCGAGTTGCGTCCGAGTGTTGCGAGGCCGTAATGTGTGTGTCGTGCTCTTTGGGTTGCGACGTGAACTTTGCGAGGGTCGCAGTTGCTGGCATGGAGCGCCTACGGTGCACCATGCCAGCAACTGAGACCCTCGCCCAGTGCCCTCGCTTTGCAAGGGACTTGGCTCGCTGCGCGAGCCAAGGCCCTCGCTACGCAAGGGCCGCGACTTGCGTAGCGAGCCGGCGGCCCTCGCTTTGCGAGGGCCTTGGCTCGCTACGCGAGCCCGCAGCGTTAGCAACAACTCGTACGCTCACAACTATATATGTGATTACTATATAATGTGTAGATGTACCGGCTGGGCATGCTCTTGTGCATTATTATTATTATTATTACTATATAATGTGTAGATGTACCGGCTGGGCATGCTCTTGTGCATTATTATTATTATTACTATACAATGTGTAGATGTACCGGCTGGGCATGCTCTCTGCGTGTACGCTTTCTCTATCTGCACCCTATGTGCACTGCTGTCTGTGTGCAATCTCTGTCTCTGTACCCCTCACTCTCTTTGTCAATCTCTCTGCACTCTCTGTGCGCTCTATCTGTGAACTCTCTCTGCGCTGTCTTTGTGCTCCCTCACTGTCTGTGTGTGCTCTTGCTCTGTAATTCTCTTTATGTCTCCCTCTCTCTCTGTACCTGACTCCCTCTCTCTCTGTACCTGTCTCCCTCTCTCTCTGTACCTGTCTCCCTCTCTCTCTGTACCTGTCTCCCTCTCTCTCTGTACCTGTCTCCCTCTCTCTCTGTACCTGTCTCCCTCTCTCTCTGTACCTGTCTCCCTCTCTCTCTGTACCTGTCTCCCTCTCTCTCTGTACCTGTCTCCCTCTCTCTCTGTACCTGTCTCCCTCTCTCTCTGTACCTGTCTCCCTCTCTCTCTGTACCTGTCTCTCTCCCTCTCTGTACCTGTCTCCATCTCTGTACCTGTCTCCCTCTCTCTCTGTACCTGTCTCCTTCTCTCTCTGTAGCTGTCTCCCTCTCTCTCTGTACCTGTCTCCCTCTCTCTCTGTACCTGTCTACTTCTCTCTCTGTACCTGTCTTCTTCTCTCTCTGTACCTGTCTCCCTCTCTCTCTGTACCTGTCTCCCTCTCTCACTTTGCTGTCTTTCTCTGAAATGCTCTAAGCGAGAGAAAAAATGGCTTCTGTTAAAATCAGTTGTTAGGCCCACCCCCACTTACATCATAGCCACGCCCCCTTTATGATGTCAGCGATAGCAACATTTTCTGCTGCTCACAACTATATATGTGATATATATATATATATATATCAGTATTAACTCTGACTCGACAAAGAGAGGAACGCTCTCGAAAGCTCGTCATGAAACCTATGAATATGTTTGTCCAAAAAAAAAGGTATCGCTATATACTGCAATACTCTGATTATTCATTTATATATATATATATATATATATATATATAGTAAATAAAAAGTACATCTGTGTTCACATTTGAATGTCTAAATCAAGTTAAAAAACCTGCTTCCAGCACAGATATCTGAGAAAAACAGTTATTACACTGCATTCTGAGAAGTTGAGCTGGGGACACACAAGTGTGCCCACAAAAGCCTCGCTCTTCATTCCGTAGCCATTATCAAACATGGCTTCCTTTAAGCTTATGCATGCTGTATTACACAGCTTTAATGCAAAGCCAAGGTTGGAATAAACCCAGGCTGAGTATCCAATCCATGTACAGCTGTTTCAAGCTTACTGGCTATCATCAGCATGGAGCGGGATCTCAGCCTGTGTTGTGGAAATTATGAGTAGGTAGTTCACCACAACAATCATTTAGAATATGGTGGGCAAAAGAGCGACTGAAGCCCTCCACCATACAGTAGTACAGTAAATAAAAAGTACATCTGTGTTCACATCTGAATGTCTAAAGAAAGTTAAAAAAATATATACAGTCAGGTCCATAAATATTGGGACATCGACATAATTCTAATCTTTTTGGCTCTATACACCACCAAAATGGATTTGAAATGAAACAAACAAGATGTGCAGCTTTAATTTGAGGGTATTTACATCCAAATCAGGTGAACGTTGTAGGAATTACAACAGTTTGTATATGTGCCTCCCACTTTTTAAGAGACCAAAAGTAATGGGACAGATTAACAGTCATAAATCAAACTTTCAGTTTTTAATACTTGGTTGCAAATCCTTTGCAGTCAATTACAGCCTGAAGTCTGGAACGCATAGACATCACAAGACGCTGGGTTTCATCCCTGGTGATGCTCTGCCAGACCTCTATTGCCACTGTCTTCAGTTCCTGCTTGTTCTTGGGGCATTTTCCCTTCAGTTCTGTCTTCAGCAAGTGAAAAGCATGCTCAATCGGATTCAGATCAGGTGATTGACTTGGCCATTGCATAACATTCCACTTATTTCCCATAAAAAACACTTTGGTTGCTTTTGCAGTATGCTTCGGGTCATTGTCCATCTGCACTGTGCAGCGCCGTCCAATGAGTTCTGAAGCATTTGGCTGAATATGAGAAGATAATATTGCCCGAAACACCTCAGAATTCATCCTGCTGCTTTTGTCAGCAGTCACGTCATCAATAAATACAAGAGAACCAGTTCCATTGGCAGCCATACATGCCCACGCCATGACACTACCACCACCATGCTTCACTGATGAGGTGGTATGCTTTGGATCATGAGCAGTTCCTTTCCTTCTCCATACTCTTCTCTTCCCATCACTCTGGTACAAGTTGATCTTAGTCTCATCTGTCCATAGGATGTTGTTCCAGAACTGTGAATTCTTTTTTAGATGTTGTTTGGCAAACTCTAATCTGGCTGTCCGGTTTTTGAGGCTCACCAATGGTTTACATCTTGTGGTGAACCCTCTGTATTTACTCTGGTGAAGTCTTCTCTTGATTGTTGACTTTGACACACATACACCTACCTCCTGGAGAGTGTTCTTGATCTGGCCAACTGTTGTGAAGGGTATTTTCTTCACCAGGGAAAGAATTCTTCGGTCATCCACCACAGTTGTTTTCCGTGGTCTTCCGGGTCTTTTGGTGTTGCTGAGCTCACCGGTGCGTTCTTTCTTTTTAAGGATGTTCCAAACAGTTGATTTGGCCACACCTAATATTTTTGCTATCTCTCTGATGTTTTTTTTTTTTTCAGCCTAATGATGGCTTGCTTCACTGATAGTGACAGCTCTTTGGATCCCATATTGGGAGTTAACAGCAACAAATGCAAATAGCACACTTGAAATGAACTCTGGACCTTTTATCTGCTCTTTGTAAATGGGATAATGAGGGAATAACACACACCTGGCCATGGAACAGCTGAGCAGCCAATTGTCCCATTACTTTTGGTCCCTTAAAAAGTGGGAGGCACATATACAAACTGTTGTAATTCCTACACCGTTCACCTGATATGGATGTAAATACCCTCAAATTAAAGCTGAAAGTCTGCAGTTAAAGCACATCTTGTTCGTTTCATTTCACATCCATTGTGGTGGTGTATAGAGCCAAAAAGTTTAGAATTGTGTCGATGTCCCAATATTTATGGACCTGACTGTATATTACATACCTAGTAACATCCAGAAACCACCCATATCCCTTTAAGCACATGGGGTGCTAATTACATTAATGATGAAACCTCAATTAAAATAACTATCTTCTCTTGTTAGGGCATGACACTTAAGGGTGGAGATACTGCTGGTCCCGGCAGTGCAATTCAAAGGGGGGGGGACTAAATAAAATCACACTATCCCTCCCCCACCCAATGTGGGCCCCTGGGTGCATTGCCCAAATTAGTTTTTAGTTTGTATTTTTTCTTCACTGATTACAATCGTCCTTAATATCAATTGCAGATGAACTTTGAATTTCTCCTGATTTCAAAGCATCACTCTCCCTTTATTGTGTAGTGTTGTAATTATAACAATATCATTCATATAAAACTAGACACAATACACAGAACAAACTCCATCCACCAAATTACATTTCATAGACTGAAATACACTGGACAGGCTTAATGAAAACACCCAGTACCCGGGGCTGCACTTTATCCTCTTTTATTTATTGCTATAAAAGGGTCCATGTCTGCAGAGATTTAGTGTTTATGGGTTCTGTTCCTATTACTCAATGCTCTGCTCTCTATTTCTTTTTTTACTAAAAGCCCGATACTTACCATCTGCTCTTCCATAAACCTTGACATTTACGTAGTACATCCTGTTCTCTCTCAAGTGGATAAAAATGAAGGTCACCAAAGTAACAAAAGCTGGACCAGGACCCTCTGCTGTATGAAATCTTCCTTAAATAGTGTTTGTTGCAATTTAATTAAAGTGACAGAGCAAAGGTCCTTTGTACTGCAGAATCAAAAGGAAACATAATTGCCATTGGTTGTAATTATAAATTCTAAGTGGAAATTCCTTAAGTTGATATAGAAGTTACAATAAAGGCCTACACAAGTCCCTATATGTGCTCTGCATCGTTAGGTAGTGGGTGAAAAAGCAGGTAGAAAAAGTGCTTTAACTTTTAAAACTTATGCTGAATTCATGCAATTATTATCAATAGAGGTCAGCCTATTTCATTGTGTTGCCTCTGCCTAAATTAGTAATGAGCTCTGTAGCGCATGGTAGATAATGGATATTAATTAGCTACATTCAAACCTTCTACACCTGAATCGCAGTCATTTTAACTAATCCATTACAACTGCTAGTGTAGCAAAGTAGGAAATGCTGCAGTCTGTGGTGCTGAAGGTCCTGGGTTCAAATGCCCACAGGCTGATATTTTCTTTAGGTTATATAATAAAACATGTCAATATGAGGTAACGGTCTTGTTATTTTGTTTATTATTAAAGAAAAAGAATATTTGAATAATTATTTAAAACAGAATCCTTACTACTACACCACCACACCCTGCTTTTAAAGATAGTTTGAATCTATAAAACAATGTCTAACAATTACAAACCTAGCCTTATTATTTATGCAGATTCCCATTGGACAGCTTCAAGGGCTAAACTAAAATTATATTTAATATTAAAGTACATTTTTGATCAAATTTAAAAACGTAATCACATTTTCCACATGATTTTTCACCCTCTAACTGATGGCGCAGATCACGTATAGCAACTCGAAAAATCGCCTACGCAAGAAAAATAAATGGCTGGAGGAAAAAAAACAAAAACGAGGCTACATGACCCCTAAGCAAGCAAAACACAGCCAGGCACATAAGACTTTTACCCAGGAACATACGACCCACAAAATACACTATTAGGAAGGACGCAAAATGCTCAAGACCCGCGTAACACATACACAATAGCCACCATTTTACTAAAAAAAAAAAAAACAACGAAGAGGCTCGCAATGAGCTCCAAGGGTGCTCAGAGGAGCAAAAGTACACGAGGGGAGAGGCTCGCAATGAGCACCAAAAGCGCTCATTGCAAGCCTCGCGATGAGCACCAATGGCGCTCAGCACAGGGCTTGCAATGAGCTCAGACGACTAAAAGTACTTGAGGGGAGAGGCTGGCTCGCAATAAGTGTCAAAGGTACTCAGAGGACTAAAAGCCTTACATTGTTTGGCAAACAGCATTACCTGGCTTACAATTTTATTGCCGTCATTTTTTGTCGCTAGTTTGTATATATTTTGCATGTAATAACTAAATATTAGTAAATTTATACCTGAGTCCCAAGTGGTGTATTTTAATATTATGTACACCCTCTAAAATAATAGCCCTATCAATAGCAATAAAGTAAGATTAGAAGTGGTTAGAGTTGATAAAGAAGATCATAATCGGCTGAAAAAATTATGGCAATAAAATTTGCACCCTGGCAAAGCTGTTTGCCACACAATACGAGGCTCTCCCCTCTCTAACTTGCGGGCCTCGCAACAGAGCCTCCCCCCCACCACTACTTTCTGGGCCTAATACTAGCTACATTACAAGCCTCTCCCACTCTCACCCCCCGGTGTCTCTTTACCACCCCCTCCAGGTTTCTTTTTCCCCTTATCTCACTCTCCTGTATCTCTTTCATTCCCTTTCTCACCCCTGAATCTCTAAATCTCCCGTATTCTTCATATGTCTGGGCTATGGGGTGGAGTGGCAAGACGAAAGCCTTTTCTTACGAATAAAAACATCCAAGCCAGGCTACATTTTGCAAAAACACATCTGAAGTCACCCAAAAGCATGTGGAAAAAGGTGTTATGGTCTGATGAAACCAAGGTTGAACTTTTTGGCCATAATTCCAAAAGATATGTTTGGCGCAAAAACAACACTGCACGTCACCAAAAGAACACCATACCCACAGTGAAGCATGGTGGTGGCAGCATCATGCTTTGGGGCTGTTTTTCTTCAGTTGGAACTGGAGACTTAGTTAAGATAGAGGGAATTATGAACAGTTCCAAATACCAGTCAATATTGGCACAAAACCTTCAGGCTCCTGCTAGAAAGCTGAACATAAAGAGGAACTTCATCTTTCAGCATGACAACGACCCAAAGCAAACATCCAAATCAACATCAAGTTATGGCTTCACCAGAAGAAGATTAAAGTTTTGGAATGGCCCAGCCAGAGCCCAGACCTGAATCCGATTGAAAATCTGTGGGGTGATCTGAAGAGGGCTGTGCACAGGAGATGCCCTTGCAATCTGACAGATTTGGAGTGTTTTTGCAAAGAAGAGTGGGCAAATCTTGCCAAGTCAAAATGTGCCATGCTGATAGACTCATACCCAAAAAGACTGAGTGCTGTAATAAAATCAAAAGGTGCTTCAACAAAGTATTAGTTTAAGGGTGTGCATACTTATGCAACCATATTATTTTATTTTTATATTTTTTCTTTCCTCTACCTAAAAGATTTGTTTGTTTTTCAATTGAGTTGTACAGTTTATAGGTCTCATTTTTTTACAGCACAGAAACCTGACATTTTAACAGGGGTGTGTAGACTTTTTATATCCACTGTATAGAGTGGATCATGTTTAGTCACATTATGCGCCATTGTAGATTCGTAATGTTATTAATGCGTTACGCGACTCGCAAGCATTTTCCGTCATTTGTAATAGTGTATTTTGTAGTTCGTTCGTTCCTGTGTGAAAGTGCTACGCGTTTGGCAGTGTTTTGCGCGGTCCAGGGTCGTTTAGCTTTGTTTAAATTTGCGTTCCACCTCACTCCCAGATGTCCTGGCTGTTCCCCCGTGCTGTTGGTGATGTTTTTGTTGTATTCTTTGTGTTTTTTTGTGGTTTGGGGATTTTCGCGGTTCGGCCGTTAACCTCCTAATTTTGCTATCTCGTATTTTTTTTTCCAGAGTCCCGCGTCTTGTAATTTTTTTTTCTAAGTCTTGCGTATGTCAAGTGTTTGTAGGCTAATGCGAATGCGCGTTTACTAAGTGTTTGGTGTTTAAATGAGGCGTGTTTTATTGCCTTCAGTGCTCGCCTCGCTCACTTTGCGAGGCTCGCAAGCGATGAACGCTGCCTAAGTTGTACGCACCACACCAAACGGGTCGATGTCTCGTAGTTCGACAATAATAATATGTGATATATATATTCTAGCAGATAGTGTAATAATTGTACAAATAGCACATCAAGTTAAGCTAAAGTCCTAGATCAAGTCTGCAGCTTAAAAAATATTGTTTGGCTGCTTATCTAACCACTCATCTTGATTTATTTTTTTAATTATCAATGCATAATTAAAATAACTAGCTCCTCTTGTTAGGGTATTACACTGGTCCTTAAAGCTATATCTACATTTGTATGATATCCTGTGTGTGTAAGTCTATCTGATTGCGCTTTTTATTTTAAATCACTTTATTGAGGAATTCTGTATATTTGAAAAAAAGTTAGGATGTGTATTGAAGTAACTAATTGAAGTTACAGCCAAACTGGAGTCATGAACACAGATAAGAACCTACCGTATATACTCAAGTATAAGCCGAGGCACCTATTTTACCACACAATACTCTCCAAGGTCTCTTCTCCCCTCTCCCTTCCCTGTGTCTCTTCCCCAACCTACTCATTCTCAAAATGCCTCCTCAACCCCACTCCTCATCGTCCCTCCTCATCCTCAACCCCCTCCTCATCCTCAACCCCCCCATCCTCCCGCCTGAACCACCCGCCTCATCCTCCCCCTTCATCCTCAGCCTCCCTCCTCATCCTCAAGCCCCTCCTCAACCCCCCCTCCTCGTCCTCAAACCCCCTCCTCGTCCTCAAACCCCCTCCTCGTCCTCAAACCCCCTCCTCGTCCTCAAACCCCCTCCTCGTCCTCAAACCCCCCTCCTCGTCCTCAAACCCCCCTCCTCCTCATTCTAAACCCCCCTCCTCCTCATTCTAAACCCCCCTCCTCCTCATTCTAAACCCCCCTCCTCCTCATTCTAAACCCCCCTCCTCCTCATTCTAAACCCCCCCCCCCCCCGCATTCTACCACTCTAAATACCCCCCCCTCTCCCTTTCCCCTTACTTACCTGCATCTGAAGCTTCTGCTCCGGCCTCCGCTCCTTCCAGCGTCTTGACGTGGCGCGCATGTGACGTCACGGCATTAGCATATATACTGGGTGCCGGCACCCGGTATATGCTAATGATGTGGCGCGCATGTGACGTCACGGCATTAGCATATACCGGGTGCCGGCACCCGGTATATGCTAATGACGTGGCGCGCATGTGACATCACAGCATTAGCATATACCGGGTGCCGGCACCCGGTATATGCTAATGACGTGGCACGCATGTGACGTCATGCGGAGGCTGGAGCCGGAGCTTCAGATGCAGGTAAGTGAGGGTAAAGGGAGAGGGGGGTATTTAGAGCGGTAGAATGAAGGGGTTTTAGAATGAGGGGAAGGGGTTAAGAGTGAGGAGGAGGGGGGTTGAGGATGACAAGGAGGGGGAAGGGGGGGTTAGAGAGACAAAGGGGAGGTAGAGAAACACTGGGGGGGTTAGAGAGACACGGGGGGGTTAGAGAGACACGGGGGGTTAGAGAGACACGGGGGGGTTAGAGAGACACGGGGGGGTTAGAGAGACACGGGGGGGTTAGAGAGACACGGGGGGGTTAGAGAGACACGGGGGGGTTAGAGAGACACGGGGGGGAGTGACTCGAGTATAAGCTGAGGGGGCCCTTTTTAACCTTAAAAAAAGGGCTGAAAAACTCGGCTTATACGCGAGTATATACGGTATATTATATTCCCAAATAATAAATATCACCAAGGGAAGATAAATCAGATTATCAATTGGAGCTGCATGTTTACAATTCAAAACTTAACAGAAAGAGAGCCACTATGTATCCAACATAGCCTCTGAATGAAGTTTTCCACGAAGCGCGCGTTGCTAGTATTATACCGCTTAATTATGACGTCACACGCCCGCCGACTTAGAGCAGCATTGGGAGCCTAGGTCCTGGCTGCTCATGGAGGACACAGACGGATACTGAAGTTGCTGTTGCATCTTGTGGTATCATTTTGCAATGGTTTCTTTCAGTACACAATGTTTTGTTACTGTATGTGGGTGCTGTAATTCTCCTACTAAAGGTTTTATGTGGTGACAGACTCCTTGTAAATATGTTTAGCAAAGCCATGTAATGCTGATAAACAAGTGGCACTGAAGCGTAAAAATCTTATGAAGCATTAGACTATTTGCACAGTGTTATCTATTCAAATAAAATGCAACATGAAAACTGAAACTTGTTAATTTTGCATATTAGATTGAATCTGAGGCCGCAGAATTCCACAGTGTAGAGACAGCATTGAATACGGTGTAAGAAACATACTGAAATACTGTGCTGAGCTCGGATTGTTATATCTGAAGAAGATGTGAATTGCTAAATAAAAATGTTTGAGAACAGCATTTTTGGTCACGACATCTATCTTGCATTAAATTAAAGAGACACTGTCACCCCCAACACGGAGTTCAATATGCTAAATTTGCAGCTCGGCTCACTTTACAAGGGTGTCGGGGTCTAGCTGAATGACAATATTGGGGGTCATTGTTTTCAACACCAAAGCAATGGAATATCAGACTGTCTTAGCAGGTTAAAGCAGCTGTTCAGAAGCCACTCATTTACATAAAAAAACACAGCCCAAATAGAGAATTTCTCAGCAATTAACAACTTTAGCACAAAAAAAAAAGGCTAATATAATGTATAGCTAATTTTTAATGTTCTTGAAGAACAACCTAAAAATTTACTTTGGAATGGCAAAGTGCCCAGAACATATATACACAGTAATTTTGATCTCTTCATTTATATGAAATTTTATCATAACTTTGAAAGCTATACTTATATTAAATAATGAAAGCCGATACCAGATGTGTAGATATTTACTTATTAATGATCGATATAGGTGAAAAACTACTTCATCATCCTCTGCTCAAGCGCTCTTCTCCCTTACCCTCTTCTTCCCATCTACAGTGAGGGAAAAAAAGTATTTGATCCCCTGCTGATTTTGAAAGTGTGTCCACTGACAAAGAAATGACCCGTCTATATTTTTAATGGTAGGTGTATTTTAACAGTGAGAGACAGAATTAAAAAAAAAAACGCATGTCAAAGTTATAAATTGATTTGCAGGTCAATGAGGGAAAAAAGTATTTGACCCCTTCGTCTTAGTACTTGGTGGCTGCCAGGTTTGAACACATCTCAGGAGGGATTTTGTCCCACTCCTCTTTGCAGATCCACTCAAAGTCTTTAAGGTTTCGAGGCGGATGTTTGGCAACTCAAACCTTCAGCTCCCTCCACCGATTTTCTATGGGATTAAGGTCTGGAGACTGGCTAGGCCACTCCAGGACCTTAATGTGCTTCTTATTGAGCCACTCCTTTGTTGCCTTGGCTGTGTGTTTTGGGTCAATGTCATGCTGGAATACCCATCCACAACGGTATTCAAAAAGAACATGCAAGACTGGCCATTTTGGATCAATATCGAGAAATGTACTATTATTTGTACTGCATTTTTATCCAAATGAGTAGCTAAATAGCCACTTTAATGTTACAAGATTTATCTCTCACAGTCAGGAGAGTTATACCACATGACTATGCCTAGTTGCATTTATACAATAACTGGGACACTTTAGAGGGACTCTGTCACTCAAACAGGAAGTTCATTTAATTTTAAAAAGAATTAAAAAAAACTAGCTATACATTGTACTAGAAGTTTTTCTCTAAAGTGAATAATTCCTGACATATTTAGAATGGATTTTGGTACTTCTGTATGCTAATGTGTGGCTCCGAGAGCTTGATAAGGAAGGGAGATGGGTTTAACTGCCAGATAATACTGCAGCTCTTGATTTTTGCCATTACAGAGGCAGACAAGCAGACTATAATCCTACTTAGTGCATCAAATCAGCCAAGTAATATGTTTCTTTGTACCTCCTTTGCATATAAATATAGCAACATCAACAAGGAATTTCTCATAATGGATTCCCTTTAGAAAAAAAATAATAACGAAAGGATTCATGCTCTTTAAGAATAACACACAAAAACTTCTTGATTTTGGGGTGACGGAGTCTCTTTAAAAGGGATTTGCATTAATAAAATCTAGCCAAACTAACTGTCCTCCTTAGTATGGGAGACGATCTGTGATAAAATTGCAATTCAATGGAAACTCTGAGGCTTGCCGCAGTATTTTGAGATCACTGGAGGTAACGGAGGGGAACTGAAGTCTGGCCATATCTATAGCTGCCTGAGCAACTGCAATGAAATTAGCATGAGCAGACAGTCCAAAGAATGCTCGATAGTCCTTCACACGCCAAATCGCATCTTTAAAGGGCCACTGAGCTCACCAAGTTCTCTTCTTTGCGTGAAAGAGCACCAGATTTAAATTTAAAATGATCTTTCTTAATTACACGAACAACAGCTAAAAATATCTTAAGTTTCAAATGATTGCTCGCATACAGTCAATCCTGCCTACTGGCTGTAGAATGATTAATTAGCAGAGTGCATCAAGTGCTGTGTGGGGCTCTATGGGGGGTGGCTGTAATTGATAGTACAACAACCCCTATGGACTCAGGTTACACTGCACTGACCAGTTAACCCCTAACTTTCCTGTTTTAGTTGAGTACTAGTATTCCATGCCAAGCCTGCAAAAATAGATGTTTTAAGGGTTAAATTTGTATGTTGGGATCACGGCATGGAGCAACGCCCCCCGGCCCCCCCCACACAAAACTGCATAGCCCACAACCAGAGAGTCCTGAATTTTCTGCAAAAATTGAACCTATTAAAAGGTCTGTTCCCTTCAATCTGAACATATACAGCCTTATTAAATTGCGATTCGGTAAATTTAAAAGGCTCTATTTAAGCACACACCATATTTTTTTTCATAAGTTTTTAGTTAGTGAACTTCTATCCAAAAGCAAGGTCTTCACTAACTAAAAACTTCTGTAAATAAAATATGCTGTGTGTTTAAATAGAGCCCTTTTAAATTTACCAAATCGCAATTTAATAAGGCTGATAAGCAGTCTGACAATTCTTTTTTTACTTATAACTTGAATGGGTTGACACCCTTGCAACATGATTGGTTGCAGGGAAGGAGACATGGAGCAGCCTGTTGCACATGTAAACACAGATTTGTTTTCTTAGTGAAAAAATGTAAATGTAAAAAAAGTATTTCAACATGATGTGATCCCAATTGTACTGAATTGAGTGGCCCTTTAAGGTCTTCCAAAATGAATTTAAAATTGCTGCACTGAAACAGTTAATGAACAGAAAGCATCACCAGACAGAAAGATCGTCAGTAGCTGCGAGGTATAAAATATTGCACTTTACATAAAACATTCTTAAATTTGCTAAAATGTTTGAATGTTGCTATAATCTCACGCAGCCTGAGGCGACAGAACATGAGAATCACCTTCCTGAAAAATCAACAAGGCGCAGTAATAAGCAGAGAAGCTTCTGACACTGAGATTAACAACTTCACAGCTGAAAGTCAAATGTGTGTCTGGATGTGCAAATGATCAATTATAACAAAGGTGTGCCATAAATAGACTAATCAAGAGCATCTTAATGAACTAACAGGGTGTTCTCACAGTTTGGTTTCTTTACAAAACAACATCTTAATCATTAACAGTTTTCTGAATAAAAACAGTCTATTCTATACATTTACAGTTAAAGGAACATAATGCTGCTAAACTAATAGACCTTGAGCCATTTTGGATCTTTTGTGCCAGCAGCACTGAGACTTTGTTCAATTTGCTATTAGAGTGAAGGCTAGATTTAGGGTTAGGATTAGGGGCAGATGATAAGCTTTACATAAAGAGCTCCACTACTTTACTATGTAAAGCTTATCTGCCACAAACCTAACTCTAATCCCAAGTCTCCCCCTAACCCTAAACCCTATGTCTAACCCTAAGCCATAAGTCTAACCGTAACCCTAACCCCCAAGTTTAAACCTAAAACTAACACTAAACCCTAACCATAAAAATTTGAACAAAGTCTTGGAACAGTACTGTTTCAACACCTAGCGGCAGCCGTTCACCACCGCTGGCTGGACGAAACACGGAAAAGTCCACAAATTTAAATCAGGATACAGTTTTTTACTTTGTTATTCTTTTTCAAAAACTTTATTACAACAATAATGGCGGGAAGAGTGATAGAAGCCTCCATTGCACAGAGTGCTGTAAATACATAGTGCATTTGTGTCCGCATTTGAATGCCTAAAAATAAGTTAAAAAAACAAAGAAAAAGCATATTTCCTGTCCAGAATTTTCAGAAATACAGTTATTGCACTGCCATCTGGGAAACTAGGTGGGCACATGCAAATGAGTCAACAATGCATTTTTTTGGCATATGCCAGTTGCATTACACAGCTTTGATGCATAGCATAGGATGGATTATGCATGAGTTAGGAGACCTACCCACAGACAGCTGTTTTGATATTGAATAGATCTCCTCAGTGTGGGGCTGGTTTCTAACTTATGCATGGGATTTTGTTGGAAGGCTATCAACCACATCCTTATTTAGCTTATTTGTTTATGAATCATTAAAAAAATATATATGTTGTAAGTTTTATAGTGTCCAAGAAGGTCTAAGCCATTGGTGGGAATCTAATGACCCTCAGAGGGTACCCATATGGCCCCAGTCTGTTCTCTAGAGTTCATACTCCAAGTACACAGTGTATTCTTTCCCTACATAGCTGAGTTATCACTTGTTTACCCCAGAAAATATGTCACATTCAGGATCCCACCTACATCTCAAATGCATGAATGAAAAATAGGTACCCGCAGAATTCTCTATCCATTGTATTCTCGAAAAAGAATCAAGACGCACTGTAACCAACAGCAATCATGTCATGGATTATGAAGCATCCGATAGAGGAGAATCAATAGTGTATGCAAACATTTTTTGGCATGAAAAAGTCCCAAAATAAACATTAACAAACTTACCCTAAAGTTTTCAGTTTTCACGCAGTTCATTTAGAGAAGGAAAATACACAAAAATAGAAGCTAAATTAGCATAAAACTCATAATTAGTGGTGGCCAATCAGAGGCAGGTACAACAAGGTATTCCTTTCTGTGACGAAGTGCCTTTCGCCACTTTGTCTTGGAGAGGACTGTTTGCCAGCCTCCTGCTCTGCGACTATGGCCCTGGGACATATTGCCCTTTAAACACAGTATTCGGCCATAGCAGAGCGCATGTCACTCATTCTGGCCCTTTACATACAGGGGGGTCATTCGGTACTTGCCCTGTGTGAACCATGATACCACAGATAGCTATGCCAAGGAGCCCATTCATATAATGAAAGACTATGGGAAAGACTTTAGCTACATGGCAATTGAACTGTGTGAAGAGGATCTGAGCGCTATTCGGTAGTTTTGTGCGCTCAGATCCCAGCTATCTGGGGATATGTGAAATGTGAGTAAATGTGAATTGCAGTAATGCTGATGGGTTGTCAAACTAGAGAATTGACCAACAAATCCTTTTGTCCGGACATCCCCAGGCCAATCCGTTTGGATCAGACCGTGTATGCCGGCTTATGGTCACGGGGGAGGTGTGTAACGGAACCCATCACTGTTTTACCCTGTTTTATGGTTATTTAATTCTTGGTTAAAAAATGATCCTACTATTATACTGTATGTATGTTGGTTTATGCTCTGCAGAATATTAGCCCAGACTATTGCAGACCTGGGCATAATAGATAATCCTATTACAGAGACTCCTCATAAGATAAGGAAGTCTATTGTTTAAAGTATTTTCATTCTCAGACATAAGAACAAAGAAGGATGATCTAATCCATGTCTGATTGTATCAAAGTTGCCAGGTAGCCTCAGGGAGGTGTGACCCACCTATTGTCCCTATATGTGTATTGTGTGGCCAACTATGGGGGATATGTGAAATGTCTGTGTGTTATGTGTAAAATATACTTTTACTAACTTTTGTAACCCCATGTCTGATTCATGCCATTTTTTAATATGTTGTTCCACAATTTATGTTGTTCATAAAAATGTAAGTTTTATTTATGTACTATGTAAAATCATAACGTTATAAAAATGTATAAAAATGTGTAAGTTTTAGCTGGGAGATAATTGAGTGGATACAGTAATAAACTCAATTATCTCTCAAGTAGAGGGGAGGGAAACTGTGGGCGTTACTATGGTGTTATTGGTTGTTTATACCTTCCCCTGGGTGTGTTCTGTTTACCTGACTGTAATAAAAACCAGGCTGGGTGTGCCAGCAAGAGAGTTCTACTTGACCCTTCAAAACGTAGCCTCGTCTCGTTCTTGGAGGGGATTGCTATATCATACTGGGGATTGCTATGCTTTGCATACTCCCTGGAGCTTTAAACTACTGAACCCTTGTTCCTGATGTACTCTCCTTGGAGGAGAGGTCTTCCCCACACGATCCTGGATGCTGGAGATTCATACAGGATGGAAGGAAGACGGCGCGGATCCAGTTAAGCTACGGCGGTTGTGGAGTCTGTGGCGGTTGTGGTGTCCGGTGCGGTGCTTGTAGTCCACGGCGCAAACTAGGACGCGTCCATCAACGGAGGTACCCAGTCAGGGTGCCAGGAGATCCGTTACACTTTCCCTCTAGCTCAAAGCTGCTCTGGAGGTAGCCCTGATATTGACAGCTAATTCGCTAGGACGTAACTCCACACAGCTCATTAGCTACATAGGTGCCTCGTACTTTGAAGTACAAATATACAGAATTCCTCAGTAAAATTATTTGATACTAGGAACCTTATTGCGAGCCTCTCCCCTTGTGTACTACAAGTTTCCTACTTTGCACTGATTACCTTTGGTGCTCGAGGCGAGCCCTACGCTGAGCGCCTTTGGCGCTCATCACAGGGCTCGCAATGAGTGCCTTTGACGCTCATTGCAAGCCGCTCAACATGTGTTCGTGGCGCTTGAATACTGCTATTGGTTTTATTTTCAAAGTTCCGAAGTTCTTATTTTTAGTGTTTTTTTAGAGTTACTCGCTTGGGCTGCTTCGTGAGGTTTGCATGCGTGACGGCGCCGCTGGCTGCTATGAGCGCCTTTACAGAATAAGTGCTGCACGGCTGCTTCGCCTCACTTCGCAAGGCTTGCATGTGTGACAGTGGCGCTGGCTCGCTTCGCTTCATGAGGGACGTAACTGCGTGACCAACATCGCAAATGTCACCAACATCGCAAGATCCACAACTATACAGTTCCTTGCAAAAGTATTCACCCCACCTTGGCATTTTTCGTGTTTTGTTGCCTCACAACCTGGAATTAACATGGATTGTTGGAGGATTTGCATCATTTAATTTACAGAGAATGCCCACAACTTTGAAAATGTTTTTTTGTTTTTTTTATTGTGAAGCAAACAACAAATAGGACAAAATAACAGAAAAAGTCAATGTGCATAACTATTCACCCCCCTAAAGTCAATACTTTGTAGAGCCACCTTTTGCGGCAATCACAGCTCAAAGTCATTTTGGATAAGTCTCTATGAGTTTGCCACATCTTACCACTGGGATTTTTGCCCATTCCTTCTTGCAAAACTGCTCCAGCTCCTTCAAGTTGGATGGTTTGCTCTTGTGAACAGCAATCTTTAAGTCTGACCACAAATTTTCTATTGGATTGAGGTCTGGGCTTTGACTAGGCCATTCCAACACATTTACATGTTTCCCCTTAAACCACTCAAGTGCTGCTTTAGCAGTGTGTTTGGGGTCATTGTCCTGTTGGAAGGTGAACCTCCGTCCTAGCCTCAAATCACACAAAGACAGGTTTTGCTCAAGAATATCCCTGTATTTAGCACCATCCATCTTTCCCTCAACTCTGACCAGTTTCCCAGTCCCGGCTGCTGAAAAACATCCCACAGCATGATGCTGTCACCACCATGTTTCACTGTAGGGATGGTGTTCTTTGGGTGATGTGTTGGGTTTGCACCAGACATAGCGTTTTCTTTGATGGACAAAAAGTTAAAATGTTAGTCTGATCAGACCAGAGCACCTTCCTCTATACATTTTGGGAGTCTCCCGCATGCCTTTTCACAAACTCAAAATGTGCCATTTTGCTTTTTTTCTGAAAGTAATGGCTTTCTTCTGGCCACTCTGCCATAAAGCCCAACTCTATGGAGCGTACAGCATATTGTCGTCCTATGTACAGATACTCCAGTCTCTGCTGTGGAACTCTGCAGCTCCTCCAGGGTTACCTTAGGTCTCTGTGCTGCCTCTCTGATTAATGCCCTCCTTGCCCGGGCCGTGAGTTTTGGTGGGCGGCCACCTCTTGGCAGGTCTGCTGTTGTGCCATGTTCATTCCATTTGGTTATGATAGATTTGATGGTGCTCCTGGGAATCATCAAAGATTTGGATATTTTTTTTATAACCTAACCCTGACTTGTACTTCTCAACAACATTGCCCCTTACTTGTCTGGATAGTTCTTTGGTCTTCATTTCAGTGTTTGGTTAGTGGTGCCTCTTGCTTAGTTGTTGCAGCCTCTGGGGCCTTTCAAAAAAGGTGTGTATATGTAATGACAGATCATGTGACACTTAGATTGCACACAGGTGGACATCATTTCACTAATTATGTGACTTATGAAGGTAATTGGTTACACCTTTGTGTGGGCTTCATAACATAGGGGGTGAATACATACGAACATGCCAATTTTCTGTTTTCTATTTCTAAAAAATAGTTTTATGTATATATTTTTCTCATTTCACTTCACCAACTTAGACTATTGTATTCTGATCCATCACATAAAATTCAGATTAACAAAACATTGAACTTAAGGCTGTAATGTAACAAAATAAGTAAAAAGTAAAGGGTGGTGAATACTTTTGCAAGGCACTGCATATGTTATGAGATGCCCAATTAGACAGACTTACACACAGGATATCACACAAACTGCCAGATATCCATTATTTTGTGTTAATATTGTTTTTGCTTTGTACTTAACCCCTGTATAGCACCACGGAATATATTGGCGCGTTACAAATAGGAGGATGAGGAGGATGATGATAAACCTAAAAGAATTAAAATAAAAAATAAAAACTTATGAGCATTTATTTCTCATACAAAAAGTATATTACCAATTCTTTCAAATATGCGGCTTTTATTGAAATAAAGAAAGGTTGGTGGGTTCTATACCCCTTTAAAAAGCAGAACAAATAAAAACAGAAGTTCTAAGAACATTTAAAATATACATAAAAACCAGCAGAGATATAATAAATTTGACAAATTCCGAGAACATCCATGTAGGACATAAGGCTGGAATAATGCAAACCAGCAGAGAAAAACAGCAAGTTGTAAAAATGGAGGAATTTTAGCTGTATAATTATGGCGAGGCTTTTACGTACAGCGAGTACATTTTATAATCCTGTCCACGTACAAATGAACTCCTTGACAAGGTAGCTTTTATGTGCCCACTCTTTTCACACAGCATGACCGAGCCAAAGGCTTCAATGATTTCTATATGTAAGATTCATAATCAAGAGAAAATGGTAAGTCTTGCGGTCGGTAAAGAAAAGAATGAAAATGCTTTTGTCTAAATATATGATTTCTTTTTAAATATGCTTTTTGGCATCAAAATAGAACCTGAAAATCAGGTATATAAATTTTTGAGGACAAAGCTCTTTGCAGATTTATGATCCACTCTCGTTGATACAAAAATGTAATTCAGATTTTCTATCAGTGTTTTTATGACTCGATCACCTCCCTTATTTCTTTCACCAACAGCCTATGAAATGTAATTTAAAGGGGAGTGTAGCATTCTGCCGCTGCGTTTAACGGAAATTGCTAGCGATACAACGTTGGAAAAACCATCGCCATCCGAGATGTAGCATGAAGCGATATAAAAACATGATTCATATGCACGTTGGGAAATAAGCCACAAGGTAAACGATAATTTAAAAAAACAAATATTCAGATTGTAAACTTCATTGCGCAGCAGAGAGAATATAAAAAAAACGAATCACAGTGGGATAATCAGAATTGGCAAAAGAGGCTGGACATATAGGTGACCTCCTGTAAATGGACTTTCTGTGTTACTGGTGGTTTTCAGTGCATGTTATTTGTTTTTTTGTTTCAACAAATGACCATATTGTTTAGTCGTTTAGTCATGTCAAACTCTGTGACGTTATGGACCACAGCATGCCAGACACATCTGTCAGTCACTGCCCCGCCAAGCTCCCTCAAGCTCATAAACATTGCTTCAATTACCTCATCTATCCACCAGCACCTCTGCTGCCCCCTTCTTTGCGTTCCTTCAATCTTTCCCAGCATCAGAGTCTACTCCAGGGAATCCTGTCTGCTCATGGTATGTACACAATATTTGAGCTTCAGCCTCGTGATCCAACCTTCCAGTGAACAGTTTGTTTTCATTACCTGTAGTGTTGATTGATTGGATCTTCTTGCAGTACAAGGGACTCTAAGCAGTTTTCTGCAACACCACAATTCAAAGGCGTCAATTCTATGGCGCTCAGACTTCTTTATGGTCCAACTCTCACATCCGTATGTTACTGCTGGGAATATCAGAGATCTAACTATGTTGTTGATAGTGTAATATATTTACCTTTTACTAGCTTGTCCAGACTTGCCATAGCTTTCCTCCTCAAAAGCAAACATCCTAATTCCATGGGTACAGTCACCATCTGCAGAGATCTTTGATCCCAGGAAAATAAAATCCGTCAGTGCCTCCACTTCGTCCCTATTTATTTGCCAGGAATTAAGATTACGTTTTGCCATGATCTTCGTCTTTTTAACATTGAGAAGGAGGCCAGTCTTTGCACGCTCTTCTTTTCTCCTCATCAATAGGTCCAATTAGATCCTCCACTCTCTCAGCCATCAGATTAATACTATCTGTATATCTGATGTTGTTGGTATTTCTCCTAGCAATATTTAATTCCAGCTTTGGATTCATCCAGTCCAGCCTTATATAATAGTAGCAAAAGAAAATGTGATTCCTAAAATGTGAACCCTGGGATTTTACTAATTGTTATGGACAGAGTTAAAAAGGAGGCATCAAAGGATTAAAATATTGTATAATTTATAACTCTATGTAATAGAGTTGAATATTTTTTTTCTTGCTGTAAACTTACACTGAAGTTTGTAGTTTTAGTGTTTCTGACCTTTGCCCCTAGCTCTACTTCTTGTTTTTGGCTGATGTAGAGTTGGAGCTGCCTTTGTTGGATTGTAGAAATTAAGGACACGTTTCTCTAAAAATGTGTTTTCATGGTCAAGGAGAAAAGATGTCTGATAAAGTGAGTGAAGGAATTCTTGCCATAGAAGGCACTTTATTATAATGACCATTTCAAGTAAAGTGTTCTTTTTTTTTCTGGAGGCTAATGGGAAACAAATGATTATTGTAGAGGAGTCAGGTAATATTATTTAGGATGGCTCGTAGTGAGGACAAATGGAAGAAAAAAAGGCCAAGAAACTAGGGAGTTATAGCAGTGGAGGCAAAATATAAGAACTGAGTGAATTAGAATGTGTTGCCTGGTGTATGAAAGTTATGTACACTGCTGTACAGATACTCCACTAGGAGGGGATAGATCAGTGCTCTGAGCTAATTGATTGCAGCTTTATTCCTGGCAAACCCACAATATTTATGAGCATGTATATATTTATACAGGTGGACTTTATTTATTATTAAGGCAAAGTCAAATATTTATTGTTACTAATAAAGCTTTCAATTTTTTGTTCCATTACCATGCATACTAGAATATTGCCAATCAAAAATGACAGGAATAAAATTATAAGCCTGGCAAAGCGTTCATTGCGAGCCTCTCCCCCTTTGTAATTTACAGGCCTCTCGCTTGAGCACCTTCGGCCGCTCATTGCAAGCCTCTCCCCCGTGTAGTTTAGGGCCCTCACGATGAGTGTTACTGGCTTGGGTTAAGTGTTACCTGCGTCGGGCTCTTTTCATCCATTTTTTTTTTTAAGCGCTTAGGTGATTTTCAATCTTGAAAAAACGCCAAATATGCCTCAAATTAACTTGCAACCTCACTCACAAGCTCCCTTGCTCTCCCCCTGTGCTGTTGTGTGTGTGTAATTTATTTTGAGGTATATTTTGTTTGTTTTTTGCTGGTCTTTCCAGCCTGACGCGCTCACCGCGGGGCCTGCAATGAGAGCCTTTGGCAATGAGCGCCTGTTGGTCACTGCGTGACCAACATCGCAAGATCCACAACTATATATGTGATATTTTTAAACCCACGCAAACTCTCTCTCTCAAAATAAATAATACATTTATTATTCCACTTGAATGTCTAAAAAATAAGTTTATACATTTAGTCATTTATTGTATTATTAGAGTGAGAATACATTGTGGTCTCATTTGCAGGTCCCTATCTCCAGTTGCTAAGAGTGTAGTGTAACAACTGTATTTCTGGGAAACTGGAGCAGGAAATAAGTTTATTAACTTATTTTTACACATCCAATTGGAATCATAAATGTATTTTTCATTTTCTGTACGGTGGAGGGCTTCTATTACTCTTCAGCCCACCATAAGTGATATGATTGTTTATATATATATATATATATATATATATTTTTTTTTATTTTTTTTTTTACTTTATTTACTTATTTAATAAAAATCTACATCCAAAATTAAAAAGCGCTTTAGCATAATTTGGATTCAAAGAGTAAGGTACATTGCATCTCATTTGCATGTTCCCGTCCAGTGAACTTGTGGCATTACGTTCATATAAATTTACCAACAAAAGCTAACAGCATTATATTACACCACCCCAAGAGACAAAACTATAAACTTGCTTTCACTTTTTCTAACTATAGAAATAAAGTGTCCCTCAACATACTAAAAACTCTCCAGTGTTTTCCTGTGTTGTGGTTATCAAATGGTTCTCTGTATATTTTACTTGTCCCTTGTGTTTCTCCATGATGAGAATGTCTAAAAATTCAGCAACCGAGCAACAAAGAAATTGCATTTTATGGAAAGCAATAAGGTTATTTCAATAGATTTTTTTTCTTCGAATTTAGTTTTTCTTGGTGCAGACTGGATTTGGTCATTGTTATGCAGAATGCTTTTATTTATGAATACATCAAAGCAAATAATATAAAACATACCGTGCACACGGTCATCTCATCGCCAACTTTGATTCTGTTCATTTCCAGGATTTTCTCCAGAGGTTTCATTCTGCTTAATAGCCAGGAGAAAGCAAGAAGCAGCTCCCTGCTGCCTTCCGTAGCATCCAGAGGGAGATGGTAAACAGCTGCTCTTCCATAGCCCTGGTCCCATAATACAGATTTTACAAATCTAATTTGGTTTTCTGTAAAAGAGGACACAATGTTAGAAAGAATGACAAAACCTTCCCAACAAACATTTAAAAACATGCAAGGAACAAGAGATACATATTTTTGTTATTTCCTTTTGTTATATATATATATTAATGTTTATCTGGGGTTGTTTTTATTACTACTGATTCTCCTTTATTAGACGCGTGTATGCAAACAATTGTTTGCATGAAAAAATCCCCAAATAAACATTAATAAACTTACTCTAAGTTTGCAAAATGTCTTCTGTTTTTTCCAGGTAGCTGATTTTGAGAAGGAACACTCCTGAAAATCCAAGCAAAATTAGCATACAATTAGTTGTGGCCAATCAGAGGCAGGTACAAAAATGTATCCGTTTTCCTCTCACTGACTGAGGCAAAGCTGCTCAGGAGGCAGGTATGAATACTGACAGCTGACTGGCTAGGACACAACTCCGCACAGCTCATCGGCTAGGACGCTCTGCCTGCATAGGTTCCTTGGGGGTGGAGCACACACAAGACATTACAAAGGCACTTTGTATTACAAATATACAGAATTCCTCAATAAAATTATTTTATATGCGACATCCAATCAGACACTTACATAGGCACCTTGTACTAACCAATAGAAAGACTGCATTAAAGTACATTTTTAACCCTATTCTAACCTTCCAGCCAGTAGCAGCACAGTTCAGAGATTCAGAGCAGCTCTGTCTGAGTTGCATCATTCAAGGGAGGAGAAAGAGGCGTGTGGTGGGAATAAAAAACTTAAAATCCCACGAAGCTTTGCTGCAGAGACTGTGAAGCCTCATCCTGCTACAATGATGTACCTGCCTCTGATTGGCCACAATAAATTATTAAGTTTATGCTAAATTAGCTTGGATTTTCAGGGGCGTCCCTTCTCAAGATCAACTGAAGACATTTTGCAAACTCTGGGGTAAGCTTATTAAAGTTTATTTTGGATTTTTGCACTGAAAAACATAAATGTTTTCATACTCTACTGACTCTTCTCTATCAGATGCATTCATAACCCATGAAAATACCATATAACTACTGGTAAGCAAATTAATATAATTTATTTTAAATGCACAGCATTTTGTAATATATAAGAACTTCTTTTTAAAGAAAGAGTCTGCCAGGTCTGGCTCTACAACCAAATGTGGCTTGGCTCAGTGCACTCATCATATGGCTTGTGCAACTCACATCAATGCGAAAGGATACATGAAGCATGAAAATATGGTTTTATCTGGATAGGCAAAAACCAATAGCCAAACAGAATACAGCTGTGAATTCTAATTAGTTCCAGTTTGTGACAATGCATATATTCACATTTTTTCAATATTTATTTATACATATTGAAGCCTCTCAAAGTCTGCCTGCTAAAGTAAAAAAAAAAATGCTGGCTCTTGGATTAAAGGGACACCAAATATTCTATTTTGAATTGGAAAAAAAAAAAACACTTTCCATTTGTGCAAAAGGGTTAGGTTTTAGAACACCCACGATGGGCAGATCATAGCAGAGAGGTTGGACAAATAGCGTTATGAGAAGACAGGATTCCCTAGAAAAAACTCTGATGCTGGGAAAAATTTAAGGTACACAAAGAAGGAGGCAGCAAAGTCTGATAAATGAGGTAATTGAAGCAATAAAACAGAAGCTTGATGAAGCTCAGAGGGGCAGTGGCTGACAGATGTACCTAATGTGCTGTGGGCCACAGGGTAATGGAGAGTCAGACACAACTGATCACCTAAACAACATAAATGATCTAAATAAATACAAATTGATATAATTCCTGAAATGTGATCAACAGTCCTTTATGGAATAAAAAAATTAAATATGACATATAATGTGAAAAGGTTAGAGACATCAGTACTAGGAATATGGTCACTTTACTAATAAGCCCTCATCTGCAATACTGCATATAATTAATCTATAGGAGCCTCTCTTCTGCTGCTTCTAATACCACTCCCTATACGCCACAGGATCCTGCACACTATTAACAGTGCATAATGAAATATAAAGTAATCTAATTTCCTAGTTAATGCAGGACATGTTAAATCTGAATTGGCGTTTAACCCTTAAACTGAATTATGCTTGTTCAAAAAAAAAAAAAAAGAAACTACAGAGGCATAATGTTTTTTAGATGAGATATTCATGCAGAATTTTTCACACAACTTGTTCCCAGTTATGTATTTATGTAGTTATGTTATGTTTTATTCATCTTTATTAGCTCCCTGCTCTGAAAAACGGAGATCCTTCCTTTGTAAGGACTGTTGTCATTCATATCACTCTCTTCGTTCATCTAGTAACTAGTCTATATAGAAAATCTAGGAGCTTTATATATGAAAATCAGCAATAACAACAACAATAGCACGTATGCTATGTGTTTACCTAATATGTTCTAGCACTATATGACCTCTACTGGTAATAATGTAGAATATAAGCACAATATTATACTCTAGTCTTAGTGGATCCCAAGCTTTCCTTTAATACGACCACTGTACAAGAAAAGCTTATAGACTATTATACAGTATGCAGTTTAAAAGTTAATCCTTTTTATTTCTTTTGAATGTGCCAGTTTTCATTTAAGCAGAGCTGCTTTTCTCCATCTCCATGTGCCTATCAGGGAATTATAAACAAATCAACTGGAAAGGAGATGGCAAAGAGTAAATGAATGACTTGGAGTGCCGGTTGCTTCCAGGGACCCCAGATCATTCCTCAGTCCCCAGTGATCAAGCTCCTTTAGGTAGAAAGTGCTGGCCCTGATGGACAGTGCCTCCACACACATTCACTGGATGGAGGCTATGGGTAGCTGCAAGCAGATTACAATACAGCTGTTACCTCTGTGTAGAGGAGAGCAGATCTAATGATGTCACTGGGCTGGGCCAATTACATTATAGCCCTGCCTGCTTCCAAGCTCCGTGATAGTCCAGCTCTAAAAAGAGCTGACCACGACAATGCACAGGTAGTTGGAGAGAAGTGGCTCTGCGTAAGGGGAAAACAGACAATTTAAAACACATAGGTTTGTTTGCTGGACATAGACACTTAAATCAGTATACAGTTTAAAAATAAAATAAAACAATTCTTAGTTTTTAAACTGTTGTTTTTCCCTTTAAACAGAGCTGTGTATCTCTTCCTACCTGTGTCTATCAGAGGCATGAGCAGCTCTGCCTGTACACTGAGCTGATGCCACTGGCACTGCCATATGACATTATTAGCTCTGTTCCCACTGCATATACAGTGGCAATAGCTCTATTTTAACATCTTTGCAGTTGCACTATAGGCCCCGCCCAGTGATTGTGCATGAGCCATAATAGCCATGACCTCCTTATTGAGCATGCTGGCCATGCCTCGATAGACACAGGTAGGGGGAGATCTACAGCTCTGCTTGAGGAGGAAACACACAATTTAACATTTAATAAAAAAAATGCTATCTTTTAATTCTTTTAAACTACATATTGCTTGAATAGCCTATGTACAAGAAACAAAAATGAGTTTTACTTGTAAATGCATTAAATTGTTTTTTTTAACGTGTATTTATTTTAAAATTCACACTGTTTTCAATAGTCTATGCACAATAAAACAAACTTGAATTTTACTTTGAAATGCATTACATTGGTTCTTTAAAGGTATTTAATAACAAGGCGTGATTTCATTTTTCAAAGTATCTCTCTGACAACAAAACATTATTCAGAAATGTAACTGCTTTGTGTGCATGCCCTATGCCAATCAATGAGATCTACAGACTAAAGTATGCTCTTTCAATTTCCTGTTAGTTTCAATTAGGTTTAAGCAGGTTTTACTTGATATTTGTTCACGCAAAAACTACTTTTATAATGTTTGAAATGTGTTCTTTTAGATGCTTGAAAAAAGAAAAAAAAGTGCTCCATGTCCCTTTAACATCAAATCGGTTAAACATTACACTTAAACCCTATCAGAAATTGTAAATATTCACAGAATTAACATAGACAGTAAGTTGTAGAATGCAGCCCCAAACTTGTTCTCTGGATTGGGAGAGCATGTCCCTGTTCAAAAATACACATTTAATTTTTTTTTTAAACTAGCAAATAATACACAGTTGTACTTCTAAATACTTCTCAATATCTAGATCTCTATTGTCATTTAATGTAGCCTTTCCTGGAAGTGATTTTACTGTTTTGCTAAGCGTAAAATAAGGTTTCCCATTCTGGAGCGCTACCTTGGTGAAGGGGCTTGTGTAACTCAATGAAGTTGTGAGCAATGCTATGTAGGGTCTCCAAAGATGGGCAGGTCACAGCAGAGAGGTCAGACAAATCGTGGTCCACTGGAGAACGAACTGGCAACCCACTCCAGGATCTTTGTCAAGAAAACCTTATGGATAAGCATGGCCAGAGAAATAACAATTGTGTCTGGCGTGCTGCAGTCCATATGGTCACAGAGACTCAGATACAACAACAGCAACAAATTTTTAAAGCAACTGTTACATTTCAGTGGAAGAAGATTTCTTACCAATCATTTCCTTTTCGTCAGTGGACACTGAAGAACCATTTTTTCTTTGGTAGATCTGCTTCAACAGGAGATACAGCAACTTCCAAAACTCAGGAGTCTAAAAAGGAAAGAAAGTTATTATTCATTACTTGTATACAACAGTAAAATGTATAGGTAAACGGGTGAATACATATTTCACCAAGGTTGAAGATAAATATTTGAATTTAGAGGCCTTGGGGTTTGCTACAAGACTGGAGACTTATTGATGACGTGACTGGATATGGATGACATATTTGATATAGGTAATTTATCAGGAATAAAATATAAATACATGTATGGTACAGATTAAGCAGTTAATCCATAAGCATAAAGGACAGCCCCTTCTGGATCGCTATCTTGTCGTGGTGTAGGAGCTTGTGTACTTTAATGATTATGTGAGCTATACCATGCATGGTCACCCAATATAGGCAGGTAACGTATAGAGGTCAGACAAATTGCAGTCCACTGGAGAAGGAACTGGCACCCACTCCAGTATCTTTGACAAGATAACCTTATGAATAAGCAGAACCAGAAACCTGCTGCTGCCCATAAGGTCATGGAGAGTCTGACACAACTGAACGAAAATTCAACATAAAGTAATGTTAAGAGAGGGTAAATATAAGGGATGTAAAAAGTGATTAAGGAGAATAGGGATTAATCTGCGTGGCATAAACACAAAGATATTTCATGGATAAAAGGTGGGTTCAGACTGTTTACACCTGGTATAGAATGTGAAAGATAAAATACTTCAGAGTATTTGCACATTTCATACTTAAGGGGACATGGAAGGTCCCTGGATGTTCCTGGGTATATAATATCCCTGTGTATATGTTTAATTTTATGTACTTTATTTTATTAAGTGCTTATAAGCTCTGTTGTTACTAAACAGAAAAGTCAAACTAATAGTTCCTGTATGGGTCTGCCCACTGCTCTGTATGCAGACACAAACTCTGAATGACTGGATGTGTAGTGTCCTAGCCTATCAGGGATCACATCACAGCAGCACATTGGATAAAGTGGCTGAGAGAGAGTCACTGGTTAGTATGAGACACAGCACAGTAAGTACTACAGAGTCTGTGTCTGCATATTCTGCAGTGAAGGGATGCATAATAGGTACTATTTGTTTGATTGTAGGTAATTATAAGCATTTCTTAATAAAATAAAGTCCATAACAGTAAATAGACACACAGGGATATTATACACCTAGTAACATCCAGGAACCTTCGTTATCCCTTTAATCATCAATGTATATTCCTAAAAAGTTACTTCAATGACAGGCAATTATTCTAGGACTAGGAAATTGCCCGTCAAAAATGACAGGAGTAAAATTGTAAGCCTGGCAATGCTGTTTGCCACACATTGCAAGGCTATGGCCCCTCTGAGAACCTTCGGCGCTCATTGCGAGCCTCCCCCCCATGTAGTTTAGGGGCCTCTCGATGAGTGTTACTGCCGCGGTGCAAGGGAAGGGTTACTGGCTTGCGTTAAGGGTTACTGGCTTCTGGCTCTTTTTTACTAACTTCGGCCTCGTTTTCAACCGAACAGTTTTTCGGCCGCCATTTTTTTCTTGCTTAGGTGACTTTCGATTGTGAAAAAGCGCCAAATATGCCTCAAATTTAATTGCAACCTCACTCACAGGCTCCCTGTCTCTCCCCCTGTGCTGTGTGTAAGTGCGTAAATTAGTTTGAGTTTTTTTGGTGGTCTTGTCAGTTCGGTGGTTCGGCTGTTAAAGTCTCTCATTTTGCGTGGCCTGCAGTTTCATCTATGTGCTTCGGCGCTGATCAGGAGCCCTGCAATGAGCGCCTTTGGCGCTCACTGCAGCCTAAGCCCTGCGGGCCTCGCAGTCGCGGCTACGCCGCAACGTGACCAACGTCCTTGAACCAACAACTATATATGTGATAATATGAAAAGTGAGAATACTAATATGATCACTTATGCTCTGTTCTGACCAATAAGTGTATTCATTTTGCAGTCAATATTCCATGTTTCAGTTTTTCACTAACAGCTGTCCATATAAAGTATTATTTTTCTCAAACAATGCAGTGACTGCAAAACAAAATTTTCCAAAAATGTTGTTTTTGCAGAAGTAACTGTTGCAATATTGGGATGTTCTACAAGGACAAGCCAGTCAGAAATTAGCCACAAACAATACCAATTCATTATGTTAGTAGAACAAGAAAACTCAACTACCTTTCAAAGTTCTTTTAATATTCTCAAATAAATCAAACCCTCCATATATTTACTTTACAGGCGTTTAGGCGACTTTCATAGTGTTCTGACTTGAGAAGCAAAATGTGACAATTATTATTATAAAAGCCTACAAAAAGGGCTCTGGGAATAGTTTACCCACCCACAGTATTATGAGCTTGAATAATTACATTGATTTTATACTTAAAAGGGATATGGAAGGTTTCTAGATTTCACTAGGTATATAATATATCTCTGTGTATTTATTTACTTTTAGGATTTTTTTTTTATTGTTTATAAGTGTTTAAAAACTCTGGGTCCTTTCCTGTTATAGGTGCGTCAGCAGGTCACCAGCAGTGGATGTCTACCGATATCATAGCTTTAGGGTTAGGGTAGGTGGGTTAGGGTTGGAAATAGTATATGATCTGAGCAACAATTAATAACTGTGCACAATTTTAGCAGCACCATCTCGCAGCTCCTTCCTTGTAGTAAAAGGAATGATCCAAACTCTGTTTTTACTGACTAATATCAAAACAAATAGTGCATCTGCCCTCTGCAGCTCATGAAGACACAGACTCTGCTTTACTGTGTCTCATACTAACCAATAAGTTACTATCAGCAACATTCTGAAACCTGGTGCCAGAGAGCTTTAAAGCACTTCTTAATAAAAGTACATAAACGTAAAACAGGTATATTACCTACCCAGTAAAATCCAGGAACCTTCTCTACCCATTTAAAGAATACAAAATGAAAGATCCAAATATGGTATAACATAAAAATGCAGACAATAAATACTGTACAAGTTGAATATTATTAAATAACGTAGTATTCTTAAAGTAAAGTTACTCTGAATTTTGCATTTTTACCTGCTAAGCAATGTTTCTGATCCACCTCAGTGCATGGCCTAATATTTCCTTCTTATGGGTGACTACTTGTCAATAACTGGCTCTCACATACCCAGACCTCCAAAGGTAATTAGCTGATATTAGCAATGCTTGGTGCAAATCTTTAATGTACTTTCATTATATACTAGAGTATTGCCCGTCAAAAAATTACGGCAATGAAATTGTAAGTGAGCTAATGCTGTTTGGTGTATGGTAATCAAATAAATAATACATTAATAAATGATTATACTTTACCTATTTGTAAGTAATATATGCAGGGAGGATTGTGCTGAAGAGCTGACAATCTGTTTGATGTTGCCGCAGCATACAATGTGTGTTTTCAGTATTGTGGAGCTACTGTGTGTCAGCAATGTGTGCAGTGTGTAGTGTAAATAGTGTGCGTGCGCGAGGAAAATCCGTTAGGGTAGCTGTGTACTTCCGCATTGTGTCAGTGTTGTGACATGGCCCCTAATGTATGTGGTACGCGGCTGTGACTGATTTTGCGTCCTTGTTGTTGGACCTCGTACGGCTTTTCGGAAAAATCTGTATGTTTCGTGGTGTTTTGCGTGTTTAGGGTCCTGTAGCCTCGTTTTCCTTTTTTTCGGCGGCCATCTTTTCTCTCGCTTAGGGGATTTTCAGGTGTGTAAACTCTTTAATTTCGACTTAAATTGACTTCTAACTTCACTTTTAGATGTGCTGGGACAACTATATATGTGATGTATTCAACAACAGTAATTACCTGTCACAAATGACAGTATGAGTCCTTATCCCCTCCCTTTCTCATTTGCCCTCTCTCTCTTTTCCACTCTCATTTACTCCCACTTCTCCCTCCTTTCTGTCTTTGCTCTCCTTCTCACTCTCCTGTTTGTCATTGCTCTCCTTCTTGCTCTCATTTTCTCTCTCCTCTCCCTCCTTTCTGTCTTTGCTCTCCTTCTCACTCTCCTGTCTGTCATTGCTCTCCTTCTTGCTCTCATTTTCTCTCTCCTCTCCCTCCTTTCTGTCTTTGCTCTCCTTCTCACTCTCCTGTCTGTCATTGCTCTCCTTCTTGCTCTCATTTTCTCTCTCCTCTTCCTCCTTTCTGTCTTTGCTCTCCTTCTCACTCTCCTGTCTGTCATTGCTCTCCTTCTTGCTCTCATTTTCTCTCTCCTCTTCCTCCTTTCTGTCTTTGCTCTCCTTCTCACTCTCCTGTCTGTCATTGCTCTCCTTCTTGCTCTCATTTTCTCTCTCCTCTCCATCCTTTCTGTCTTTGCTCTCCTTCTCACTCTCATGTCTGTCATTGCTCTCCTTCTTGCTCTCATTTTCTCTCTCCTCTCCCTCCTTTCTATCTTTGCTCTCCTTCTCACTCTCCTGTCTGTCATTGCTCTCCTTCTTGCTCTCATTTTCTCTCTCCTCTCCCTCCTTTCTGTCTTTGCTTTCCTTCTCACTCTCCTGTCTGTCATTGCTCTCCTTCTTGCTCTCATTTTCTCTCTCCTCTCCCTTCTCTCTCTCCTTTCCCTTCTCTCTCCTCTCTCTCCTTTCCCTTCTCTCTCCTTTCCCTTCTCTCTCCTCTCTCTCCTTTCCCTTCTCTCTCCTCCCTGACTTTGCTCTCCTTCTCATTTTCCTCCTCTCTCTTCCTTTCTGTCTTTGTTCTATTTTCTCTCTCTCCTTTTCTTTCTCACTTCTCTCTGTTTCTCTCTCCTCTCCCTTCTCGCTCTCCTTCCTGACTTTGCTCTCCTTCTCTCTTTTTTCTCCTCTCTCTTCCTTTCTGTCTTTGCTCTTTCTCTCCTATTCTCTAAGCCCTTCTCCCTCCCTTATCAATCATTCTGAGCCGCAACCTATATATTTCCGAAATTATTTACTGCAGATACATACTGCTAGTACAATGTATAACCTGTTTTCTAAGCTTCATGTTGATGCCATAATCCCTTTTACAGGTTACAAAGACCGCTGTGCTCAAATATTTTCTTCTATAAATTTTGGGATAAACACTTTATTAATGCATTTTGTGATTGTATTAATTATAGATTAGTAGTTGTAGTAATACATGTCAGCCACGTGACCGGAGTTGCCCTGACAGGACCTGCTGTACTTTCCATGTACATACTAGCTCTAACTCTATGTCTCACCGCTTCAGGTCTGTTGAACTTGGCTTTGCGGAATGTCTCGGGACTCGGATTGCCCCCGGTCACTGCCAGAGCTCGACACAGAGCGGACAGAATCTCCTTCAGCTGCCCGCTCCCTCCACGCTTCATCTCAGGCTAAACAGTTCGAAAGGCCACGGCTGTATCCCGTTGCTAAGCAACAAAATGACAGACTGCGAGAAACCGGAAGTCAGCTGAGTAAATAGGAAGTAGACGGAAACTGATGGCCATCTTTGTTATTGGTAATTACGCCAACGCAAATGCTAGAATCGGAAGTCAGCCGACAACTGGTGGCCATCTTTGGTATTGGCAATTAATTCCGTGTACACCATTACAAGAGCTATACAGATTCCAACTGTCACAAATTCGGATCTAGTCTATTTGGAAGCCGCATCCCGCGAGAACACTGGGGTGTGCGGCTGTGCCACAGCACCACCTGGTGGTGAAAAAAAATGACTGCAGGCAAAGAACTATTCCATCCTCCTACTGGCGCAACTTGAACGACGCTGAGTCAACAGCGAGGCCATCCATATGTTCAGCGCTGGCACTTGGCCCCCAGGGCCTCGGACGCGCCTGTCATAGCTTAAGGCCTCTTCTGTTGGTGCACTTTATGAGCCAGATCGGAAGATGGAATAGTTTGTTTCCTGCAGTAAATTTTTTACACCACCAGGTGGTGATGTGGCGCAGCCGCACAACCCAGTGTTCTGCGGCTTTGAAATAGAATAGGACCCACAATTTTAATATTATTAAAGGTTGGTTTAATTTTAAAGAGCATTAAAAACTGGTTATACATTGGGATCTTTCCTTGTATGACTGTGCCGGAAGTAGCAGCTGGGAATGTTAGAATGTTACCCTAACCCTTACTCTTACCATAACCCCCACCCTAACAGTTTACCTAACCATAACGCTATGATATCAGCACTGAAATATTGGCAGCGCCATCAAGCAAGTGGTCGCTGCCACTGCAGCGGTGGCAAATTTTAAAAAAGAAAGGACCATACATTGTACTAGCAGTTTTTCTTTTCAGTAAATAATTTCTGAAATATTTAGAATTGATTTTGCTGCTCCTGTATGCTAACTTGCAGCTCCGATTGCTTAATAAGGGTGGGAGAGGGGTCTAACTGCCAGATAACATTGGGGTCTTTATTTTAGCCACTACAGAGACAGACTGTATTCCGAATTAGCACATCAAAGCAGAAAATTAATATACATGACCCGCTCATTTGCATATAAATACAGCAACAACAAAATGGAATTTTCCAGGACTGATTCAATATAGAAATAAAAACATAACATAATGTATGGCCAGTTTTTCATGCTGTTTAAGAATACAGTAAAAAGTTAAAAAAAAATATAAAAAATATTTTACATAAAAACATATGAAAAGACCAGGCAAGCGTTTTTCTAAATAAAGTGTCAATAATTTTACCCATTTTAAAACATTTAGTTGGTTAATAATTGAGGTTGAAAAAAATGTACTCCATCAACTTTTTTAAAGTTAATTGATTCAGAAGAAATCATACAAAAAAACCATAAAAACATGGCATTTGTCTCATGGGGTGGTCCTTTCTGATTCCAAATAATGGCAATATGATTATTCCCTGGATCAATACCCATTCTGCTCTAGGTATCCAGGTATCCAAAATAAATATGTATGCACTTTTTAATCAAAATATATATCAGCCGCATTTTTATTTTATTGAATATATTGTCAAACCACCTTTGCTTGAGAGTTCCACAGTCTGCCAATACTGTGGGATGTCCTCTTGGTATGACAAGTTCACCTGACAAAACCTTTTGTTGAAAATAGGTTTACTTTGTTTCGCCTTTCTTCATAGCTTAACTCCTCCATTTCCCGTATTGTATTTTTTACAGCTCTCGAAAATGTCCTATTTATTTAAACTTTAACCCCTTATTCTAAATCAATGTATACTGACAGAATACAGATTATAATCAGATTATAGGTGTGTCCCTTCCTTCTATACTCCTCATGGAATCACATATAATACTAATTAATTATGTCAGCTAATTATGTCAGCTATGACATGTAACATCACATATAGTATGAAAAATGATAATCCATAATATACTGATCACATCACACTAAACCCCCTATAATGTCACTTAATTAATTTATAATTGTAGGCTTACTGAAAATGAACTTTTTTACTGAAAAAAACTTTTAACCATACCATGGTTAAGTGTCTGGAGAAGAAAAGTTCAAGATGCGTGGTATATATTTTTATTATTATTATAGTTTAATCTTGTCTTCTCCATCTAAAAAAACATCGCCAACATATTCCAAAACGCGCCAACATATTCCATAGCGCTGTACATAAGATAAGTTCCAGACAAAGATGAATACAAACATGGAGGGCCCTGTCTTTGAGCCTCGAATCCAGTGTCCATAGCGCTTTCCCCAAAGCACAGTGCAGGATTGAAACTCGTAGACTTACAACCTAAAGGTATTGTGTGTGGTAAAAGAGGGAGAGAGAGGTGATGAGCGTGTTAGGGTGGAAGGTGAGACGCTTCTTTAAAGAGACGCGTTTTTAGTAAGGTTTTGAATGTTTTGAGGCAGGAGGATATCTGTTGGGGCAAGATAAGGAGTTCCAGAGAATAGGGGCAGCACAAGAAAAGTTCTGAAGGCGAAAGTGAGAGGAGGTGACATGAGTAGTAGAGATAAGAAGGTCATTATCAGAATGAAGGGGGCGGGTGGGGGAGTATTTGCTGATGAGAGCAGAGATGTACAGGGGAGCGCTATTGTTGAGGGCTTTGTAAGTTAGGGTCATGATTTTAAATTTTATTCTGGAAGCCAGTGGAGTGATTGACAGAGAGGTGACGCCGACACTGAGCGTTATGTACGGAAGATGAGTCTAGCAGAGGCATTCATTATGGATTGAAGTAGGGAAAGATGAGTGGTGGGTAGGCCAGCAAGAAGCGAGTTGCAGTAGTCGAGTCGAGAAATGATGAGAGAGTGTATTAGGATTTTAGTTGTGTCTTGTGTAAGATAGTGGCGGATTCTGGAGATGTTTTTTTAGATGGAGAAGACAAGATTAAGTTGGTTACTATGTGAGGGATGAAAGACATGGCGGGGTCAAGTAGAACCCCAAGACAAAGGGCTTGGGGGGTGATGATGTTGTTGTTGACAGTGAGAGAGATGTGAGGAATTGACGCTGTGGGAGAGGGAGGGAAGATTAGGAGTTCATTCTTAGACATGTTGAGTTTGAGATGGTGGGTGGACATCCAAGAGGATATACTAGAGAGGCATTTGGAGACGTTTGTTAAAAGAGAGGACGATAGATCTGGTGCTGAGAGAAAAATTCGGGTGCCATCTGCATAGAGATGATACTGAAGCCCAAAAGAGCTTATTAGGGTACCAAGTGAGGATGTATAGATGGAGAAGAGGAGGGGCCAAGGACTGATCCTTGGGGTATGCCGATAGACAGGGGGTGAGGAGAAGAAGAGGTGTCGGTGAAGGAGACACTGAATGATCGATTTTGTAGGTATGATGAGAACCACGAGAGAGCAGTGTCTCGAATACCAAGGGTGGAGAGGATATGGAGTGGAAGTGGATGGTGGACTGTGTCAAAGGCAGTAGAGAGATCTAGAAGAAGAAGAATTGAAAAGTGACCTTTTGACTTGGCAGTAAGAGGTCATTGGTGACTTTAGTGAGAGCTGTCTCAGTGAAGTGTTGGGGCCGGAAGTCAGATTGGAAGGGAAGGGAGTGTCAAGAAGGGAGTTAGAGGAAATAAAGCTGGTAAGGAGGTTATAGACGAGCCGCTCCGGCAGTTTGGAAGCCAGGGGAAGTAGAGAGATAGGGCGTTAGTTAGATGCAATGTCAGAGTCAGATGAGGTTTTTTTGAAGGTGGGTGTAATTATGGCATGTTTTAGAGAATATGGAAACGTGCCAGGGTTTATGGAGAGGTTGAAAATATGTTTGAGAACTGGGATTAGTGGAGAGAGGGTGGATGATCTGAGATGGAATAGGATCTAGAGGACAGGTAGTGAGGCGAGTGGATGTTAGCAGGCTGGAGACTTTGTCCTCTGTAGATGGGTCAAAGCAGTTCAAAGTGGCTGTGGGACTGGAGAAGGGAGAAGACTGGGTGTTGTTGGTTGGTTTAGAGGGTGGAGTGTGAGAGCCACTATGAAATAAGAGTTAATTGCGGATGTTTTGAATTTTATGAATAAAATGGTTGTTGAAGTCTTCAGCTATGAGTGAGGAAGGGATGGGAGGAGGTGGTGGGCGTAGGAGAGTATTGAAAGTGGCAAACAGATGCTTGGGGTTGGAGTACAGAGTTGATATTAGTGATGTGAAGTAGTGTTGTTTGGTGAGGTTGAAGGCAGAGGAGTAGGAGCGTAGCATACATTTGTAGTGGAGGAAATCTGCAAAAGTATGTGATTTCCTCCATAGTCATTCGGAGCACCTCTGGATGTATTGTGTTTGTGTAGTGTGTCATGGTTGTGGATGAGAGCGAGGGCATCTGCGTGTGGTTATGGCAGCCAGAGTGTCAAGGGTGGAAGAGAGAGTAGAGTTGTAGTGTGAGGTGGCAGTGTCAGGGCAGTTGAGGTTAGTGATGGGGTGAGCTGAGTGGAGAGCTGTGTAAGGTCAAGTGCTAGAAGGTTTCTGTGGGTGATGGTGGCTGGGGTTGAAGAACGGTGGCGAGCGGAAGATGTGGTGAGGTTGAAGTTAAGGAGGTGATGGTCAGATAGAGGGAGAGGGTGGATGACTTGGTTGGAGGCTGTGCTGAGATTGGTGAAGATAAGGTCTAGGGAATGTCCAGCATGGTGTGTTAAAGAATCTGTAAGTTGTGAGAGGCCAAGGGAAGAGGTGAGTGCAAGCAGTTTCGGTGCTGCTGGGAGGTGGGAGTGTCAACAGCAATATTAAAATCTCCAAGTACAAGTGAAGGAATGTTGGAGGAGAGAAAGTGAGGGAGCCAGGCAGAAAAGTGATCAAGAAATTGAGAGGGAGTGCCTGTACATATGTTTACATAGAAATAAAGAGCCATATCTGAATAATACTGAGCTAAGATGTAGCTTTTATTGACATACATACAATAATTATAAGGAGCTTCATAAATACATGATGTCTAAGAACGCACATACTCTGATACAAAGTACTTGCGGTGCCTGCTTTGCAGAAACAGCAATCTTTAGGACTGAGTGACAATGTGAAACACGTCCACTGCATCCTTTATAAATGTTGTAAAAATAACTAAGGGTAACACATGAGACTAATAGCTATTTACAAGGGATTCTCTAAATACATACTACGAGACAAATGGACAAGACAGACGGACACAGGAGGACCCGATGACCCTGCTCCAGAGAGCTTACAGTGTAAAGGAGATGGGGAAGTGACACAAGGGGAGAATAAAGAAATGTAATGGATATTGGTCCAGATGGAGACGTGTAATGGATGGATACTGGTCCAGTCAACAGGCAGGCCACACTGGAAGAGGTGGATGTGTGTCCGGATATTACTTTTTTTTGTATCTCTCTCCACATAACACGTATGGGGTTGTGGGTTGTGTTCCTCTTCCATGGCAGTATTTGTTTTTTACTTTGTCACACACACATTTTCTGTAATGGCTTCTTACAGAGGTAAATATCGAGCAAGTAGTATTTGTCTTTTTGTATATAGAAGACATCTAGCTGCAGTAAGAACTCATGGATATCTCCCAACGTTCTGCCATGTTTTGCTCTTATTTCAATAATTCTTTCATTTTCCAAGAATGCTGAGAATAATATTCCAAGAAACACAAATTGGGTTCCATTTGGTTTATCTTTCTTATAGGTTTCAGGTTCCAGATCTGTAGAGAAGTAAAACAAAGATTAAGAAAAATTAAGTTTTACAACATAGCTTTTTGGCACATTTTATATCATTGAAGATACGTTTGTGTCGGGCATTCCTGTCATTGAGTAACCTGAAATAATAATCCAATCAATATCTTCCACCGAGTCCATCTCTCAAACTCTGTTAGTATTCTCTGTCTCTTATTCTGAAATTCTGAGTTTTAAAGAACTGTGAATTCCATGATCACAGAACTACCATATTTATAAAACAATATTTCTGAAAACTACAAGTGATAATGATCAAAATGTTTTATAAAAGTAAACATGCTATATTAGTTATATGGTAGTGAGAGCCACCATTTATGTTTCTGATTACTTGCTGCTACCACTAGCAATTAACATTGAACGCAAACAAAAATGTGGCAATCCTTAAGAGTAATTGCTCCCATTAAATAATAATTGTACATGATAGGTGGATGAAAAGCTGTATTCTATCCATTGCCCACGTCTATTTCTGCAAAAGAGCATAATGTAATTATGTTTTTTAAATATATATATAGTCCCTGTAAGGTTTATGTACATCCTTAATATTGACTTCTATAAAATCAGCCCCTACATATTTTTAGTAACTGGGCTTTGACATCTTATCTACCATAAGACAACTCATCACACAGTGCTTTGAAATATCTTACTTTTCTCTAACATATCTTGTACCAAAATATGTTCCTGTGCACACACTCATACACACAAGGGGTGCAGGAACATCCAAAACGGAGAATCAAAAATAATTTTAGAAGCCGGTAACAGAATATGATTCACTTCATATGGCGCTAAATGTAGAAATAATGTGGTTTGGCTTTAGCAATGCCACAATAAGGTGCAGTATATGCTATTGTGCATGTAGAATGTTATTGAGGTTATTCAGGGAACAATATAGAGTCATAAGCTTGATGTATATTACATCCAAAGCGTGAAAGGCAGACAGGAAGGGGAGAAAGTGCAAGACCGGATGCAAGAGAATGCAGTATACTGGTTCAAAACTTGTATTTTTACAGTGCCTGAGTAGGTATTCTCTGTTCCTTTTTGGTTCATCTGGAGTTCCCTATCAGCCTTAGGTAAGGCTAAACCCAAGGGTAATTTGCATAAGTAACACCAACATTAGAGGTGCTCAAACAGAGAACAAACTAACCTTCTTGCCTATTTAGACAGCTCCCCAGCTCTTTTTTCTGGTTCAACACCAAACACCCTATAATGCCCAGTCCTTTTGTTGTTCGTGTCCATACATTTATATATAAAGTTATCACACTCTCCTGTAGTTGTGTACTGTGTCCATCTCTCTGCTGTCCTCTCTATTTTTGGCCCAGCTTCTATAAAACTATTTGGTTGCAAACTGATACCTCGAGCAGGAGACCACGTTAATCTCCCCACAGTTCCAGAGGACAGAGGCAGCGCAAGAGGACAAACTATTATAACGGTGGTCCAGTTGGAACCTGCAGTTTCAGCCCTGAAAATGTCGAAGAAAAGCGTTCCCTACTCCTCTTTTAAACCAGCTCTGTGCAGGTCATTTGTGTGGCATGTTGGGTAAATTAAAGGGATGCAATCACCACAACTAAAGCAGGGCCTAAAGTCAAGACTTTATTAATAACCTGTTGATGAGTTTCCTTTGTAACAGCGATTGAGTTTTGAAGCTTGCAATCTTATTGTGCGTTGAGTTAAAAGGTATGTGGAAAAAGTGTTTTCCTTTTGGAAATTGCTACAGAATGTATTGAGTTGGAGGCATTTTAGTTATGGTTTGCATAGTTGTAATATTTCCCTTAGCTGTTTTATATGGAATGAGGCTGCACCAACTACTACTCACTTGCAGGCATGGTGAGAGATAGCTATGCGGTAGATCATGAACTACAGTGAAGTGTTATTGAGTTTGCAGGATTTTACATAGAATAGATATAAAGTGTACAACAGTTATCGGAATCTGCAGTGCATTGATAGACACAGTCACTCATCAATTGCTCCACATCTTCATACTAACCGTATTTTTACCACTAACAGTGATGTCACATGCACGCCACGTCATTAGCATATACCGGGTGCCGGTGCGGAGGGGGGTTTAGAATGAGGAGGGGGGTTGAGGAGGGGGTTGAGGTTGAGGAGGGGGGTTGAGGAGGGGGTTGAGGATAGGGGGTTGAGGAAGGAGGATGAGGATAGGGGGTTGAGGAGGGGGGTTGAGGGGGGTTTGAGGATGGGGGGTTGAGGAGGGAGGATGAGGAGGGTGGTTGAGGAGGGGGTTGAGAATGAGGAGGGAGGTCGAGGATGAGGAGGGGGGTTGAGGATGAGGAGGGGGGTTGAGGATGAGGAGGGAGGTTGAGGAGGGGGGTTGAGGTTGAGGAGGGAGGTTGAGGAGGGGGTTGAGGATAGGGGGGTTGAGAAAGGAGGATGGGGAGTTGAGGAGGGGGTTGAGGGGGGTTTGAGGATGGGGGGGTTGAGGTTCACTCCTTTCAGTATTGCAGCCAAAATGTATTTATTTGATTTTTTATTTTTTTCCTTCTTAAAATGAGGTGCGTGTTATACGCCGGTGCGTGTTATACGCCAATAAATATGGTAATTTACTTAAAGAGTAGCAGATAGATGGAGCAAAGTTCCAGTGGAAATGGTAGAGTCAAATACAGTTAAAGAATTTGAGCATGCCAGGGATAAGCATAAGGCTATCCTGGGGGTCAGTTTAAACCAAACTCTTAGGTAGACAGAAAAGACTGTATGCTTCATATCATCTGTCAATGCTTCAATGTTTTTGTGGATATAATGTTTTTATACAGGGAATTCTTTGATAACTTATCCTGAATCCAATAAATTCCTGCTTCATGCTCCTAACAAATTTTTAAAGTATGTGGACATGGAAATATATTTTCAAAAAAATAGCAGATCCAAGTGTCTCAGGTTGTGCTTTGTTAGAAAGATCCCAGGTCTGACCATAAGTATAAGAATGTACTACTTAAATCAGTTACCTTATGAGATGTAGGAGGAGGTTTGTTATATTGTATTGGTCCGTGATCTCTGCTCAAATCCAGGTTCACTCCTTTCAGTATTGCAGCCAAAATGTATTAAACTAAATAAGGTAAATATTGCTAATATAGTCAACCTGCCTTCATTGTGCATGTTCTTCAGTACGGAATATGTTGGCGCGTTATAAATAAACGATAATAATAAAAATCATTGCTAGGACACAATTTCTTATATTGTCATAGCAGCTGGAAGTGGGCAAAAGTTTGCATAGTGGATATATCACTGTCACTAAATGTGGGGTAATTACTATCACTATATATTAAGGACAACTAGAAAGTCTGACATTTTGCAAATAAATGTTACTAACCGCTTTTGCACCAGTGAGTGCAAAACTATTAGTTCAACAATGATGGCTAATGGCACTGCTTTTTCAGAGCAAACACACTCCTAGTAGGATCCTCCATTTTTAAAGCACAAGAACATGTAAGTGATAAAGACTTTTTTGAGAAAATGTCTCATTCCTCCATGTACGGAGTCCTGGAGTCCCGCTGCCTATAAACGGTAATATAGCCCATGCAGATATTACATTTCTAATATATATATTAGTATATATTTTATTACTCACATAAGATTAATTACAGTAAACAGATTATCTTGTTCTGGTGACATCAGATGTTTTCGCACAAAGTCAAAAGGTTCTAGTTTTAATGAAGGACATCTTCAGACAATGAGGAAAAAAAAAAATTCTTTCAAGTAAGGAGAAACTGCACAGAAACAAGTTGATGGATGAGGTCTGTCACAAAAAATACAGGGAAGTGGCAATACACGTTATTCATCTCAGGTGGGCAAGTGGGGGATTACAACAGTTTAGGTTTAAAATAGTTAAACAATGCAACTTAATTCAGTTACCTTAAGAGCTGCATGATATCATATGAGCTGCATGATATCTTATAAACTGCATGATATTATATGAGCTGCATGATATCTTATAAACTGCATGATATTATATGAGCTGCATGATATCTTATGAGCTGCATGAAATCTTATGAGCTGCATGATATCTTATAAACTGCATGATATCTTATGAGCTGCATGATATCATATGAGCTGCATGATATCTTATGAGCTGCATGAAATCTTATGAGCTGCATGATATCTTATGAGCTGCATGATATCTTATGAGCTGCATGAAATCTTATGAGCTGCATGATATCTTATAAACTGCATGATATCATATGAGCTGCATGATATCATATGAGCTGTATGATATTATATGAGCTGCATGATATCTTATGAGCTGCATGAAATCTTATGAGCTGCATGATATCTTATAAGCTGCATGATATCATATGAGCTGCATGATATCATATGAGCTGCATGATATCTTATGAGCTGCATGAAATCTTATGAGCTGCATGATATCTTATAAGCTGCATGATATCATATGAGCTGCATGATATCTTATGAGCTGCATGATATCTTATGAGCTGCATGATATCTTATAAGCTGCATGATATCATATGAGCTGCATGATATCATATGAGCTGCATGATATCTTATGAGCTGCATGAAATCTTATGAGCTGCATGATATCTTATAAGCTGCATGATATCATATAAGCTGCATTATATCATATGAGCTGCATGATATCTTATGAGCTGCATGATATCATATGAGCTGCATGATATCTTATGAGCTGCATGATATCTTATGAGCTGCATGATATCTTATGAGCTGCATGATATCACATGAGCTGCATGATATCATATGAGCTGCATGATATCTTATGAGCTGCATGATATCATATGAGCTGCATGATATCTTATGAGCTGCATGATATCATATGAGCTGCATGATATCTTATGAGCTGCATGATATCTTATGAGCTGCATGATAACTTATAAGCTGCATGATATCACATGAGCTGCATGATATCATATGAGCTGCATGATATCTTATGAGCTGCATGATAACTTATAAGCTGCATGATATCACATGAGCTGTATGATATCATATGAGCTGCATGATATCTTTTGAACCGCATGATATCATATGAGCTGCATGATATCTTATAAGCTGCATGATATCATATGAGCTGCATAATAACTTATGGTCTGCATGATATCATATAAGCTGCATGATATCTTATAAGCTGCATGATATCATATAAGCTGCATTATATCATGTCATGCAGCTTATAAGATATCATGCAGCTCATATGATATAATGCAGCTTATATGATATCATGCAGCTCATATCTTATGAGCTGCATGACATCTTATGAGCTGCATGATATCACATGAGCTGCATGACATCTTATGAGCTGCATGATATCATATGAGCTGCATGATATCTGTGCTTCAGTGCAGCTCATCCTGGGGATAGGAGGTTTCCCTCCTTCTCTCCTTTGCCAGTTTTACCATGCGTTATCGCATACGTTCGTTCCAGACCTAACTACTCTGTTAAGGACAGGGGGGATTAATTAATTTCAATAAATATAAGGGGCAATTCTAAGCAGCTCTTCCTACTTGTGAGGCGGCTGGAAATGACAGATTTCACAATTTTTCTTTTTATTATTATTTTAAAATGAGACGCCCCTCAGTGAAAAGCATCCTTCTGGGAATGCCTAATTCGCCTATTGGAAGATCCGGCCATGGTAAAAAATGCTTTTGCAAAACATACTTGTTCCCAAGAGAAATTTCCATAACTCAGCCAGTCAGTAGAAAGGCTTGTGTGGGTATAACTTTATGCCAGTGAATTTAGCACTGCCTCTAAGACGAAGCTAAGTTACCCAAATTACATTATTGTTGGTGGAGACCAGCAAAAGCTGAAAGTAAGTTTAATAGTGAATATGGCTTTTTAAGTAATTGACTATGGATTTTATTAATGATCAATGGCTATTTAAAACAACTAGCTCCTGTTATTAGGGCAGCACTTCAGTCTTTTAAATGTCTTAATAGAGATAGAGGGAAGTGCTTCAAAGATCAATGAGTTTGATTGACCTTATTACATTGTTTTCCATTGTGCATATTTATTTACCCTGAAACAGAAAATTACCATCTCCAACACACGTGTTCTTTATTCCGCCATCTTTGACCACCAACGTTCCAAGTCCAAGTTGAGGTTGTCATGTAATCCTACGCTCTCTGTCAATACAAACCACTAAATCCACTCCACGCCTTCCACTCCAATATATCCTGAATTCCTCTGCCAGACTCATCTACCTCAACGTTCATCATCTGCTGCTCTCTTTTGCCAAGACTCTACACTGGATCTCTCTTTCCTCAAGTCCAAAGCGGCCCCAAATTAACACACCTCTCAATATGACAGCTCTTGTCTACAGAAAAATGTCAAGCTGCTCCTCCTCTTTTCCCCATGACTTGTGCCGCAAATCTCCCATCATGACCTCTTCAAATATTCCCTTTACGATTTTCTGTGCAATCCTCACACACATGGATCCATTTATAGTTAAGGCAACGATTCTAAGATACACTACTTATCAAATGAAAGTCATCCTTTATCACCCTTAATGTTAGCATGTAATCATTGCTAATTACTCAGTGGGGGGTTGCTCAATTTTAATTAATAAAATGGTGATTTACATGCTGTACATTGTTCTGTATGCAAAAGGAAATGCAATAACTAGTCTAAAGGATATCATCTTTGAGAAATCTTGTAGACAGTGGACGAGCTAATTCTGGTGTAGCGGGTGCAATGCGCTGTGGCCCACAACAGGCTAGGGACCCTCTGCCACAGGCAGCAGGTTGGAGTATAAGGTGACTATTAAATAATTCATTTATAGAGAGCTGATCGTACTACCTACATATAGTTTTGGGTTTTTATTGACCATTAGAGGCACTTACCTTCGATGGAGAAGTTGCAGTGGAGCCCCCAAATGATTGTGTACTGGGTCCCACCATTTATTATCGCTGCCACCACTTGAAGAAGTTAGAGCTTAATTCATATGCTCTAAAGAAAGGCTAGGCAAGTTTGGTCCTGGAGAGCCATACAAAGGCCAAGATTTTATCCTGTGCACAAAAAGGAAATCCTCAAATTAAGGGCCTGTATATGGCTCTCCAGAACTTGCCTACACTTAGAAAGGAGAGGTTCTACAAGATTTTGCCATTAATTTGACCATGCCAAGGTCTACCCATTTTTAATTAGTTCTTGATTGTTCTTTTAGGTTGGAACAAAGACTAGACGTTGTGCAAATCCAGTTTGATAATTTACAGAAGAGAACAGAAGAGCTAACTCGCCGACTGGATCTACAAGCAGAGTCAATGGTGAGACAGACTGGACAGGACGACATGTGGTCATCTCTGCTGGACAACAGGTGAACTCAGTGTCAAATACCAAATAACATTTTTATTACCAGGGCTAATCAAAGAATCAGAAATTTGGGGTCGCCTATCACAGGTCGCCCTATAAAACTGCACAAAGTGATACATACACACAGAAATGTAGAAAATTAGTTATACTTTTTCACAGAATACTAAAATGTATAGCCTTCCCATTTAGCATCAATGGGTTGATTATAAGGAAGAAAATATAAAAAATGTAGTATTTTATAATAAAAGTATTATTAAAATATTGGGCCCTTGACGAATTCATGACACTTTGGTGAAGGTTGCATTGGAGAGAGGGGTATTTACATTTTTGCAGGACAAAGCAATTATAGATGTGAGCCTTCTGTATCCTAGTATGAGGGGAAGGTGATTGGTCTCACATTCCAAATAGCCTAGTGTGTGTACAGTGCTTGCAAAAGTAGTCACCCCCCTTGGCATTTTTAGTGTTTTGTTGCCTCACAACCTGGAATTAACATGGATTGTTTGAGGATTTGCATCATTTAATTTACAGAACATGCCCACAACTTTGAAGATGTTTTTTTTTTTTTTTTTTTATATATTATTGTGAAGCAAACAACAAATAGGACAAAATAACAGAAAAAGTCAATGTGCATAACTATTCACCCCCCCAAAGTCAATACTTTGTAGAGCCACCTTTTGCGGCAATCACAGCTCCAAGTCGCTTTGGATAAGTCTCTATGAGCTTGCCACATCTTACCACTGGGATTTTTGCCCATTCCTCCTTGCAAAACTGCTCCAGCTCCTTGTGTGGTTTGCGCTTGTGAACAGCAATCTTTAAGTCTGACCACAGATTTTCTTTTGGATTGAGGTCTGGGCTGTGACTAGGCCATTCCAACACATTTACATGTTTCCCCTTAAACCACTCAAGTGTTGCTTTAGCAGTGTGTTTGGGGTCATTGTCCTGCTGGAAGGTGAACCTCCGTCCTAGCCTCAAATCACGCACAGAGTGGTACAGGTTTTGCTCAAGAATATCCCTGTATTTAGCACCATCCATCTTTCCCTCAACTCTGACCAGGTTCCCAGTCCCGGCTGCTGAAAAACATCCCCACAGCATGATGCTGCCACCACCATGTTTCACTGTGGGGATGGTGTTCTTTGGGTGATGTGATGTGTTGGGTTTGCACCAGATATGGCGTTTTCAATGATGACTGAAAAGTTCAATTTTATTCTCATCAGACCAGGGCACCTTCCTCCATACATTTTGGGAGTCTACCACATGCCTTTTCGCACATGCCATTTTGATTTTGAATGTAATGGGTTTCTTCTGGCCATAAAGCCCAACTCTATGGAGCGTACGGCTTATTGTCGTCCTATGTACAGATACTCCAGTCTCTGCTGTGGAACTCTGCAGCTTCTCCAGGGTTACCTTAGGTCTCTGTGCTGCCTCTCTGATTAATGCCCTCCTTGCCCGGTCCGTGCGTTTTGGTGGGCGGCCGTCTCTTGGCAGGTTTGCTGTTGTGCCATGTTCTTTCCATTTGGTTATGATAGATTTGATGGTGCTTCTGGGGATCATGAAAGATTTGGATATTTTTTTATAACCTAATCCTGACTTGTACTTCTCAACAACATTGTCCCTTACTTGTTTGGAGAGTTCCTTGGTCTTCATGGCAGTGTTTGGTTCGTGGTGCCTCTTGCTTAGGTGTTGCAGCCTCTGGGACCTTTCAAAAAAGGTGTGTGTTTATGTAATGACAGATCATGTGACACTTAGATTGCACACAGGTGGACATGATTTCACTAATTATGTGACTTATGAAGGTAATTGGTTGCACCAGAGCTTTTTATGGGCTTCATAACAAAGGGGGTGAATACATACGCACATGCCAATTTTCTGTTTTCTATTTCTAAAAAATACTTTTATGTATATATTTTTCTCATTTCACTTCGCCAACTTAGACTATTGTGCTCTGATCCATCACATCAAATTCAGATTAACAAAACATTGAATTTAAGGCTGTAATGTAACAAAATAGGTAAAAAGTCAAGGGGGTGAATACTTTTGCAAGGCACTGTATATTATCATTTATTTGTAATGTGCCAACATATTCCGTAGTGCTGTACAGGGATTAAGTACAAGGCAAAAAACAATATTACCACATTGCACAAAATGGTGGATCCTGTCTATGAGTGTTAAAAATCAAACACACATAGAGCTTTCCCAGAGCACTGACACAAGAATGAAAACTCACAAACTTACATCTAACAATATATTTATATGTTTTTTATATATGAAAAAATTATAAGTATAAGGTGGCTCAAGGTGCTATAACCTGGGTAATATATAAATGTAGGGGTGCTTCCAGTGATCAGAAATACTAACAATATATAGAGAAGAAAAAAAGAGAGAAATCCCTTTAATGTGGTGCACTCCCTAGAACCTAGTATCTTATGGAGTAACCATTAAAACTTAACCTTTAATAATGAAAGTTAAACATAATTCACTTTGATAAAATCATGATATCCAGATGCCATGCTACTAATATATTGGATGCTGAACAACTGTAAAAAAGACCATATAATAACCTAGATGATTTGGGTAGCAATTCATATGAAAAATAGGGGAATAAAGTACTGAGTGCTAATACGAAAGAACAAGGAGGAAATAATCCTTTAGTGCAAAACATATAAAGTGACTGGTGATTAAGGTGATAAGGTGCTATTACACATATTAATGAATAGCTATACATGATCTAAAGTGCTAAATATTGCTGAATATATACTTGAAACCCAATTGATACTGGTTTAAATGGTATGGCGTCACCTCTTTGTAAATCACTCCACTGGCTTCCCTTAGCCTCCAGAATAAAATGTAAAACCATGACCCTAACTTACAAAGCCCTCAACAATAGCGCCCTCCTATACTTTTCTGGTCTCATCTCCAAATAATGCCCCACTCCCCCTCTTCATTCTGCTAATGACCTTCTACTTTCTACAACTCTTGTCACCTCCTCTCACTCTCGCCTTCAAAATTATTCTTGTGCTGCCCTTATTCTCTGGAACTCTTTGCCTCGCTCCACCAGGTTATCTGCCTGCTTCAAAATTATTAGTAGCATGGTGTCTAGATTTCATGATTTTATCAAAGTGAACTGTTTTTCCCTTTCATCATTAAAGGTTAAGTTTTATTGGTTACTCTCCATTAGATACTAGCTTCTAGGGAGTGCATCACATTAAAGGGATCTCTCTTTTTTCTTCTCTCTCTATATATATATATATATATATATATATATATATAAAATGTGCTCAAGTCTCAGAACCCTTGGTACCCCTGTGACGGAAATGACGAGTACCAAACTACATAAGGAGTCATGTAAATTGGTTTAGGCCAGAGCGAAGAGTACCAAGGTAGCATGACAAGTACCAAGGTTTTTTGCTCATCCAGACGTGTCAAATACCAAAATCAATGAGTCTGGAGGTAGTCAAGAACAGAGGGTCCACTATATATATATAAAACACAAAACAAGCACATCAATGCTGCAGTGCAGGGCAAAGAGGGATTGAATATGATTAACCTGTACATGTTTTGATTGATTCTGTCCTTTTCTGTGCAGCTTCTCTCACTATGACCGTAACCTGTTCTACAGTTGTGTGGTTGACACGTTGACCCAACTCCATTCTATGGTGAAGGAGCAGCTTCCAGAGCAGGTGAGAGCGGTGCCCACATTGGCTGCCGTGCTCAAGTCCCGGAGCCACAAGATCAGACAGGCCTTGTATGAAGCACTGAGGACTCTGGGACTGTCTGAGGAGGAGATGAAGACCTTGTGCACGTTCTTCATCACATATTGCAATGAAGCACAGTATTTGCCACCAGAGAAACGTCAGCCATGTGCAATTAATGATATTATTGGGTATGTTATAAAAGATCAAATGTTAAAGCAGAGCTTAAAAAGTGCTGTATTGGCTATGGAGAGGAGCAAAGCCAGCAAGACCCAAGGTCTAGTAAGCGACGGAAAGAGTTAATCAATCAAGTTTCTACCATATACAAACTCAATGGTCATCCACTAGTCTTTAAAAGACTACTGTACTCTAAAATAACGCTGTTAAAATGGAAGTACACACATATCTTTACTTCATTTATAATGCTCTTACTTTTATAGGATTCTGTCCAATGTGCTGTCCTGCTTAGCCCCACCCCTTTTACATAATTATGGGAAGGGCGGTCTTTCTGCTCTGTGTTCTGGTGTCTGACTGGTGTAGATCGAAGAATACATTACAGTATTACAGTGTTTAAACATTGTTAAAATGAAACGTTCATGCATATCTATACTTGTTTTATAAAGTTTAGACATTGTAATACTGTAATTTATTCTCTGATCTACACCAGTCAGACACCAGAACACACAGCAAGAAGTCTGCCCTGACCATAATTATGCAAAAAGGGGTGGAGCTGAGCAGCACAGCACGTCGGTCAAAAACCTATAAAAGTAAGAGCTTGAAATTATATCTACTCATATTAAACATTACAAATCAAGTATAGATATGCATGCACTTTTGTTTTAACAACATTTATTTTACAATACAGTGGTCCTTTAAGTAGTAACTTGTCACTAAACTTGTCATTAAGAAAGTTTATCCTTTGTAAGAAAGCAGACACTGGAAATAGCTTATTTCCCACCATATTTAGGTTGCAGCCCCTCCCATCTTTTTACTTGAAGCTGACTTCCCAGCAGCTGCCTATTTACTGTGCAACTTTAGTGGCACAACCTGGGAATGTGATGTACTTACTCCTACAGTCTTAAAAAGACAGGAGGGATTCCAGCCTGAAGGTTATTGGGGGGGAAAAGCATATAAATGTACATTATAGGTAAGAGTTTTAAAAATGTCTTGTTGTTTAAAAACTTATTTTTCTTTGTTTTTTTTTTTAAGCTGTAATTGACATGTGCTTCAAATATGCAACATGCTTATTTAAATGTATGATAGGACATTTTTGAATGTTATATCTCTTAAAAAGTTTTTATAATATTAAAATTGTGTAATATTAGTATTTGACCACAAGATGGCAATATAGCCCCATGGAACACCAACCATGATAATGCTGCTCTAGTAAATACCATTTATTATTATTATTATTATTATTATCCTTTATTTGTAACGCGCCAACATATTCCGTAGCGCTATCCAGAGGTTAAGTACAAGTCAAGAACAATTTAAAAGCATGCAAAAGAAAGAGGGAAAAAACATATATAGCAGAATGTCTCAGTGAATTGCGCTCCCACTGCCGCTAAGGATTCTGGGCTCATTTTTATTATGTGATACATTGTAATCTGTAACAATAAAGTTGATGTTTACAGCATTCATTTTTATTCATTCAGACAAAGCAAGTGTAATAATATATATTAAACTCCACAAGGATGTTGTGTTAAAAAAGACCTATATCTATCCAAAGCTAAATAAATATATCTTATTGTGTAAGATATTTGCTGGGAGACAATTCCATGGATCTACCTCCTTTTCAGTTTGAAGTAGCCCTTTCTCACAATTTCTCCACATCCAACAGCTGCTGAAGAGAACATGGTGATCAAGGTGGTCCCACAGGTGCTCAATGGGGTTCATGTCTGGGGAATTTGGATACCAGGGAAGTACTTGGAAGTCTTTGTGCTCCTCCAACCACTCCGGAACAATTCTGGCCATATGACATGTTGCCTTGTCCTGCTGGAAGATCCCATCCGCTCCAGGGAAGACAGTCACCATGTATGAGTGTACTTGATCTGCAAGGATGGATAGATAACCAAATAGGTTGAGAGAGCCTTCCAGAGGTATGAGTGGCCCCAGACAATGCCATAAAAACATTCCCCAGACCATAACAATAGACGGTGAGTTGCTCATCTGTCGGGTGGCCCTCACACACCTTTACAGCCGACTATCACCTCTGACATCAGTAGCATGTGGTGCTCCGCAGTTTTCACAATGTTTATTTGCAGTGGTGCCATTTGTCCAGTCACCGTACACTTTAACCTCAGTAGCATGAGAACAGGTCACAAACTGCGCTGTGTCATAAATACTGCCACCCCAGGCCTGAAAGCCAATGACCATCCCCTTTCAAAGTTGGATGAATTGCAGCGATGGTTGATATGTCTGCAGAATACCTTCATGTCTCCTTATATACCCACCAAGCCAGCTCACGACACGTGCCGACATCAAAAACTCGACTCTGTAGCATTTATCATTCTTATAACTTTTTATGCTTTGCTGAATTTCTTAATCAGACATGGAGCCTCATTCAATTGGCCGAATTTCAGAAACGGAGGCCCGTAAGTAAGCTTGAAGGTAAATTTTGCTATTCAATTGGTGTCTATTGGTCGAAATGGGCGGTTAAGGGCTTGGTGAATTGATACGGTTCCCACCCACAACTGCTCCAAAACAGTGCAGGGTTTATGAAGCTGGCTTTAAGGTCGCAATTCGCGACCTGGAGCAATTGAATAGCCTCGGAAACGGAGACTATGCTGCTGTCTGCGATCGAGTTATGGGTTTGGAATTGAATGGGGCCCATAGTCTTTGCTTTACTTTTAAATATTTAAAATATATAGCTTTATATTTCAAAGCTTGTAGGTAACTGGGCCTTTTTGGTTCTTATCTATCATTAAATCTGTGTTTCTATTTTTCACGATTTTAGGGCAATTTTAGAAAACACAGAAGATGTAATAGTTAAGTGAACTATGTATCTACCTATAGGATCAAACTAAATACAGTGGCACCTGGTGCAGCAGGTGCAAAGCACATAGGCCCACTAGTGGGTGTTGGCCTTCTCTACCAGTAGCAGAGGTCTGGAGTAAAGGGGTTCCCTTAATTTATTAGAGGAGAGCATGATCTGGGGTAATCTGATCACCTACATGCATTTTTGTCTCTTTTAAAATAAAGAAGTTGGAAGGGGGGCCAAAATTATTTTGCACCGGGCCCTCCGTTCACTCTAATTGATTATTAATACATATAAGTATATAGAGACCTGCGCACAGCACGTCCATTTAGTACGTAGTACATTTATTTGTCCCCATCTGGATCGCTACCTTCTTGTGGTAAAGGGGCCTGTGTACCTCAACAAAACTGTGAGCTGTCCAATGTAGGGTCACCCAAGGAGGGGTAGGTCATAGCACAGAGGTCAGACAAATCATGGGTCCACTGGAGAAGGAACTGGTAACCCATTCCAGTATCTTTACCAAGAAAACCATATGGATAAGCACAGCCAGACACAGACACAGGGTCACGGAGAGTCGGACATGACTAAACAACAACATATTTTATTTGTACAGGTGTTACTGGATATGGTTTTGCAGTAAGCAGGCCCTTCTCAAGCCAAAACTTGAAACCAAATACAAATAAAAATACTTTCTATACTAATAAATAATCGCTTTATTATTATGGATTTCCAGGCGTTGCCTCTTAGATATAGTTTCTGGGAGTATTATGGGCTTGTTCTGTACAAAATGTAAATCAGACATATTATAGAGATATACACCCACCAACAATATGGCACAGACCTGTTCGATTATACGCTTTGATGGTTCTAACGCTGGCAAAGACTCAACAAAGGATCTAAAGGATAATCTCCAAGGATTTAGGAATAAAGAGGTTTGTATTAGTTATGGAACTTGAGGTGCTGGGTTATACATGACTACGGACCAGGACTGGCAAAGCATTCTGGGAAAATTCCATGGCAAGGACTTCAAGAGGTGAACTCTTCAAGAACCCAATATCTCAGCTTTATTTTATGACCAAAGAACGTCAGGTTGGTGCCAATGATGTGGGTCAGATACGAAGCACAGATGACCTCAGTTGGAGTCAACGTCTGAGGTTCAACCATAGATAGAGCCTGATGGTGTTAATCAGCCGGTCTACAAATATTACCCCATTAAGATATGAGGGAAAAACTTGGAAATAGATGTGTACCTATAATGTGTGGATTCCTCAACATAATTGGTCCATGATGTTAGTAAAAGATGAAGGGTTGGGTTCAGTTCTCATATTTAGATGATGAAAAATATATATATGAAACAGTCTGACTAAGAGCAAAGATAGGCCAGGAAAATATCATAGAGCTGTTTATTTTTTTATTAGAACAAAATAAATGTGCTGGTCCCTGGAGGCATCCCTGTTACTTTGGTGAAGGTTGTGTGTTTGAGAGGAGCAGCTATCCTGCTTCTGAGCAGGGGAAGGGGGGAAGTGTCAAATACTAAAACAGCCAATTATATAACAATTTCTCTAACAATCCCTCCTCTCGTACCATCTACCTCCTTTGTTCCCTATATATGTACCCTCAGGCTCCAAGCTAGCAGGAAGTCTAATAGACAGACAAGATGGAACATTCTATGCACAAACCAAGCATGCAGAAAAAAAATGTTTTTCTTGTTAGGTTGTTACATACATCTCAAGCATGTGAGATATTACCTAAACTGAGGTCCTTTACCTCACCTCTGGTCAGCCAGAACATTCAATGTTTTCCTGGTATTTTGGTAGAAGTCGCAATATCAGTTTGCTCAAAGGGTTAAATAGTATTTAATTTATTAATTTCCTAGTAACTTTCCAGTCATAAACGACGGTATCATATGTTATGTTCAATTGTCTGTTCTCTCTCTCTGCACCCTCTTTCTCTTTATATGAGCCCCCTCTCTCTCTGTTCCGTCTCTGCGCTGTGTGTGCTCTCAGTCTCTCTCCCTCCCTCTCTCTGCCTCTCTCCCTCCCTCTATCTCTCCCCTCCCTATCTCTATATCCCACTCCAACTCTCTCTCCCCCTCCTTCTCTCCCTCTCTCCCTCTCTGCCTTCTCTCTCCCTCTTCTCCCCTCCCCCTCTCTCCCTCCCTCTCCCTCCCCTCCTCTCTATCCCCCTCCTTCTCTCTCTCCCTCCTTCTCGCTCTCTCCCTATTTCTGTCTCTCTCTCTCTCTCTCCTTCTCTCTCTCTCCTACTTCTCTCTCTCCCTCCCTCTCTCTCTCTCTCTCTCTCTCTCCCTCTCTCTCTCTCTCTCTCTCTCTCTCTCTTCTCCCCTCACTCTCTCTCCCTCTCCCTCCCCTCCTCTCTATCCCCCTCCTTCTCTCTCTCCCTCCTTCTCTCTCTCTCTCCCTATTTCTGTCTCTCCCTCTCTCTCTCTCCTCTCTCTCTCTCTCTCCCTACTTCTCTCTCTCTCTCCCTCCTTCTCTTTCTCTCTCTACTTCTCTCTCCCTCTCTCTCTCCTTCTCTCTCTCTCCCTCTCTCCCTCTCTCTGCCTTCTCTCTCTCTCTCTCTCTCTCTCTCTCTCACTCCCTCTCTTCCCCTGCCTCTCTCTCCCCCTGCTCCTATCTCCTTCTCTCTCTCTCCCTCTTCTCCCCTCCCTCTCCCTCCTTTCTATCCCCCTCCTTCTCTCTCTCTCTCTCCCTCCTCTTTCTCTCCCTACTTCTCTCTCCCTCTCTCTCTCCTTCTCTCTCTCTCCCTACATCTCTCTCCCTACATCTCTCTCCCTCCCTCTCTCTCTACCTCCCTGTATATATCTCTCCCTTTCTCTCCTCTCCCCTCCTCTCTCTCCCTCTCTCTACCTTCCTCTCTTCTCTCCCCCTCTTTCCCTCCTCCCTCTCTCCCTTTCTCTCTTTCTCTCCTCCTCTCTCTATCCCCATCTCTCTACCTCCTCTTCCTCCCTCTCTCTCCCCTCCTCTCTCTCTCTCCCTCTCTCTCTACCTCCTCTTCCTCCCTCTCTCTCCTCCCTCTCTCTCCCTTTCTCTCCTATCCTCTCCCTCCCTCTATCTCTCCCACTCCTCCCTCTCTCTCTCTCTCTCTCTCTCTCTCTCTCTCTCTCTCTCTACCTCCTCTCTCACAGAGCCTTCCCATGGACTCCTGTTTGCTGGTCTAGGAATTCATGTTCCTTTTCCCTTTTGTTGTTGTTGTTGTTTACTATCTATCTATCTATCTATCTTTTTCTTTGTGTGCCTTCAATCTTTCCCAACAGAGTATTTTCTAGGGAATCAGGTCTTCTCATGACATGGATAAGTGTTTGAGCTTTAACCTCATGATCAACCCATCCAGTGAACAGTTTGGCTTAATTTCCTGTAGTATTGATTAATTGGATTTTCTTGCAGTCCAATGGATAGTTCAGCTTTCCCTTTTTACTTAATTGTTATTCTCTTTCCATTCTTATTCTCTTTTTTGCCCCCAAAACTAATTTTCTCACAATTGATTCTCTGACATTGAATTTTTTAATTATTACTACGTAATCAAATAATTAAACTTGTTGTGCTCGTTATGCTCTCCTAATTAGCCTTCCACTCACCCTCCTTTCCCAACTCCAGTCTATCATGGAAGCTTCTGACAGACTCAACGTATCAGTCCCCTTAGCCAGCCCTTACCATGTGCTCTTTTTGTCTTCAAGGATAAAAGTAGAGATTGTAAGGTGCGCCTTCATATATCTCAACTCATCACTGCTTACACATCAACCCACACGCTCAGATTTGCCCATCTCCGATCATTTCAGTCTATGCACAAATCCAAGACGCGGAGAGCAAGTAGGAGAGAAACTGCTAAAGAAGATTCAAAATTGTTTTAGTACAACATTTGCATTGTGATGAGACCCTCACCATATGAGAGTTAGTGGGCACCTGGAGAGCTACTAGGAGACCCTTGCCTGATATTCTGGTCATGCTCTTGACTAAGAGGAAATCTCTATTTAATGATCAGTATATGTAGTGATGGGTGGAAGGGGGTAGGTTTAATAAATAATTAGAGCTTTTGGTATTTTGCATCTGCCACCTTCAACTGCACATCCTCAGAAGCAGGGTGCTCACAACTACGACTCCAAGCCCTGTTCCTGCAGAAAAGTAAATGTCCCTCTCATTTATAACACTTTTATTGAACTGGCACGGATGGAAACAAAAAATTTGTGTCATTTTTATTGCCTAAATTAGACAAAACATTTTTCAAACATATCAATATGGGAGCTTTCCTGTTTCCTCCTCGCCAGTAGTAGTTTGCAGCTGTCACTAGGTGGTGTGATCGTTGCCCGCTGAGATTTTATTCCATTTGTTGTTAGGGATTAGGGGTTAGGGTTAGGATTAGGTTAGTGGCAGATGATAAGCTTTGCATGGTAAAATAGTGGTGTGCACAGTGATCCACTGTGACAATCCGGGTGAAGGGGCTATTACTGCCCAGGGCCACGTGCTAGAGACTACAGGTTATCTACAAACAAGGACCGTTTGGGTTCTTGGAAATCTCGGCACCAGCACGCTGATATCTGGCTTCTATATGAGTCAGGGTCTCTCCATCAAATGTTTCAGCAGTGAACTTTTATAACAGTTTATAATAGTAGATACAGAGGCACGGGGGGGGGGGGGGGGGTGTATACAATGTAACAATGAGAGGGTGTGGCAGACAATTACATCCAATACAAACAAATACACACACACATTCACACATATATATCAAGCTGTATTAAACAATGAAGAAAAAAAGGGGACCCTTTTATAGTGCACACCTATGAATCTCAACAATGGAAGAGACCCAATTGATTAAAACTTAGCTTTTAATAAATTATTTAAAAAAGTATACTAAAAGGCTAAAAACTTGGACGCTGCAATAGAGAACAGGGAATGGGAAAAGGTATATAGATATTGATAGACTGGACTGATTATAATGGGCGTTAGTACTCCTTTAAATAGTGTCTCTAAAGTGTTATAATAAGGTGCTATAATAAGGTGCTTATAGTGCTTGCAAAACGTGTTTTGTTCATTGTTTAATATAAAATAATCACATGTAATAGTTGTCAACGATAGTTGCCAACAATAGTTGTCACAGTTGACTGTGATCCGTCGTCATGCTTGCGACAAAGCGCAGTTTGACAATTACGCATAGCGCGGCATAAGCCACGCTTGCACATTGCGCAACGGCCCGCTCATGCGCATTGCGCAACAGGCCTTCGCAGGCGCACTGCGCAGCACCACGGCGGCCCACACGGCGGCAGCCGGAGGAGGGGACACACACAGAGGAGAGGGGGAGACACAGGGCAGGGAGAGGAGTGAGGAAGAGACACAGGGAGGGAGAGGAGGGGGAAGAGACACACAGGGGTGGGTGGACGGGGGGAGGAGAGACACAGGGGAATGAGAGGGGGGAGAGGAGGGGGAGAGACACACAGGGGTGGGTGGACGGGGGGAGGAGAGACACAGGGGAATGAGAGGGGGGAGAGGAGGGGGAGAGACACATGGGGAGTGAGAGGAGGGGGAGGAGAGACACAAAGGAGTGAGAGGAGGGGTGAGGAGAGACACAAAGGAGTGAGGGGCGAGAGACACAGAGGAGGGGGGAGAGACACAGGGGAGTGAGAGGAGGGGGAAGAGACACAGGGGAGGGGTGAGGAAGGGGGAGAGACACAAAGGAGTGAGAGGAGGGGGGAGAGACACACAGGGGAGGGGGAGACACAGGGGTAGGAGAGGAGGGGGGTAGACACATAGGGGAGGGAGAGACACAGGGGAATGAGAGGGGGAGAGACACACAGAGGAGGGGGGGAGACACAGGGGAGTGAGAGGAGGGGGAAGAGACACAGAGGAGGAGGGGGGAGACACACAGGGGAGGGAGGGAAAGGGCTGGAAGAGACAAAGGGGAGGGGGAAGAGACAAAGGGGAGGGGGGTAGACACACAGGGAAGGGAGAGGAGGGGGAAGAGACACAGGGGAGGGAGAGGAGGGGGAAGAGACACCGGGAAGGGAAATGGGGTAACAGACACAAGGGAGGGGGAAGAGACATGGGGAAAGAGACACAGCGGAGGGAGAGGTGGGGAAAGAGACACAGCGGGGCAGGGGGGAAAGACACAGGGGGCAAAGGGGGTAAAAACACGGGGGTAAGGAGACACAAGGGAGGGAGAGGAGGGGGGAAATGAGACACAGGGAGGAAGTAGACAGAGGAAGAGACTCTCAATGAGCGCCAAAGGTGCTCATTGTGAGGCCTGTGATGAGTGCCGAAGGTGCTCATCGCGAGGCCAGTAAAGTAGAGGGGGAGAGGCTCCGATTGTGTGCCAGGATTCACATTTTATTACCGGCATTTTTGACGGGCAAGTTGCTAGTTATTTATAATAAAGAATAATAAATTAATAAGTCCTTGGTTTTTACGTGTTGAAAAATTAATTAAAAATTGGCCTTAAATATATATATTTGCAAAGGTATTTTAGGCTGTTATTGAATCTTACCCTATGCCCTGAGTCACATTAGCAGATTCTGGATAGAGATGCACATACCTGATGCTACCACTAGTGGGCAGTGTGGGATTTCTAGCATTAGTATGGTCAGAGTCAATACTGATTATAGAATCACAAATACAGCAAAAAAAATCCAGGATTAACAAATAATGTTCTGATCAGCCAGCCGTGCAAGTGTGTGGGGGTGCAGACCATAGTAAGTAAATTGGGGTCGTAAATAGTTTGTGATTCTATAATCAGTATTGACTCTGACTCGACAAAGAGAGGAACGCTCTCGAAAGCTCGTCATGAAACCTATGAATATGTTTGTCCAATAAAAAAGGTATCACTATATACTGCAATACTCTGATTATTCATCTGGATTACTGGACATTCACGGCTACCTCACTCTTCATAGCATTAGTATTAAATACTCCCATAACAACATTTCTCACTTTAAGAAACCTGCCAAGGAATCTTTTACTGTTCTGGTGGATAATGGCAAAAAAAAAAAAATCTTTATGTAAATAGTTAAAACACAGGCTAGCACTATCCCATCGCCATAATAATGTTACACAGTTTAATATTTATAAAATCATCATTATAAGAAAACTAGCGAATTGCCCGTCAAAAAATGACGGCAATGAAATTGTAAGGTAGCTAAATTAGTAAATGAATATAGTGTACCTATTTTGAAGCATTGTGATGAAGAGCTGGCAATCTGTGTTGATGTTGCTGCAGCATTAGTGGTGTGGAGCTGCTGTGTAAGCGTGATGAATGTGTGCACTGTGTGGTATGAATATCCGTAGGTGGTTTGTGTCGTTTTGCGAGTTTCTTGTGGTGTTTTGCGAGTTTAGAGTGGTGTAGCCTCGTTTTCGTTTTGTTCGGCAGCCATTTTTTCTGTCGCTTAGATTTTTTTTTAGTCTCAAAAGTCTTTTATTTCGAGTAAAATCGAGGTGTAAGTTGCATTTTTGAGGTCCTGGGTGCTCCCTCTTGGTGTAGGTAAGGTTTTTATGTATGTGCTGTGTGTATGTATTGTGTTTTAAATGTTTGTATGTCGGCGTGTTGCGTCCGATGTTTGCGAGGTCGTAATGTGTGGTAACGTGTTTCGTAGGTTGTTTGCGTTCCTCGTAAAATTTAGCGAGTGTCGTAATTTGTGTGTCGTGTTTTTTGAGTAGCGACGTGAAGTTTTGCGAGGGTTTGAGGCCCTTGCCCAGTGACCTCGCCAGCAACTGAGTCCCTCGCTTCGCGAGGGGCCTCAGTTGCTGGCATGGAGCGCCTTCGGCGCTCCATGCCAGCAACTGAGGCCCGTGCCCAGTGACCTTGCCAGCAACTGAGGCCCTTGCCCAGTGACCTCGCTACGTGAGCAACGACTCGTACGCTCACAACTATATATGTGATTTACACAAACAGAGTAATTACAGGAAATGTGTTTTATGGTCTGATTATTTAAAGAGAAAGTTTAATCCCAAATCTTCCATCATGCATTTAAAAAAACATTTTTCTAAACATAAAAATAAAAAAAATGAAAATAAATGATATGAAGTTTGAGTAGCAGTAAAGGTCCACTGTATGATGACTGGAGCATAAGTATACATATACAGGACTCCAATCATCAGATAAAATGAATGCACATTTATTAAGCACTATAAAATTAAACAAAATAGGCTGTAAGTAGGGAAAACGTCATAAAACTAGTTTTTAATTAGAAAAAAAAAATCTTGGTGCCTCTGCTAGTCCCTGGAAGCATCCATGATATTTTAGTGAAGGTTGTGTTTGTAAGAGAGATGTTTACATTTATTCAGAGGAGGACTTGCATTTATAATGCCAAGCTGCCAGCTTCTAAGCATGTGCAGAGAAGGGGGTATGTGTCAATTTTTTGAGGATACAATGATTTAAAAAAATCCATCTCCCTCTTCAGTCCCTCCCTCTCTTCACTGATTAAGATAAGCACATCTTTAGACTCCAAGCTAGCAAGAAATAACAAATCCATCTCCCTCTTTCCTCACTCCATCCACTGATTAAGATAAGCACACCTCTCAGACTTCAAGCTAGCAAGAAATGTTCTAATTGGACAAGATGGAAATGTTCTATACACAGAATCTGTCCGACACCCCCACCTGTTAGCACATTTAAGACTAGTTGGGGGGTGGTCTTAAGATTTGCAAAGCTACTTTTTCTTGTGGATTTAAAGTGATACACGCTTCAGATCGTGCTAAATGTGTGTTAGAATATATATTTTCATAGAAAATGCAGGTGTAAAATGTCCTGCACTAAATATACCTGAGCCTGTCACGTTCTCAGCCTGATCCTGCTCACTGACCCATGAACATGTCACCTTGTTTTGCGCTGTGGGATTGATTCGGTAGCCAGCAGCGTTACGTGTTGTGTCTGCGTTGGCGTCACGGCTCGCCAATCTCACTGACAGGAGTGAATTCACACTCAGTGATAAGTGCGCAGCGGGGGATTGGGTTACACACAACAAAAGATATTACAAAAACATAAAATTCCATGAATTCAAAAATAATCTATAGAAAACAAATTGTAAGATCCAGTGGCTGCACTAGTGAATGGTGGGCCCCGGCGCAAAATCATTTGGGGGCCCTTCACAAATTCACTTTCCATCCTGTAGTGGTCAATAACAAATACAAAAATATAAGAAATGTGAGTTCTCCCCTATGGTGATCAGATCATATTTCTATACAGTTATTATCTGCCATTCTCATCTAATAAATGAAGATTCCTTTTTTCATTGACAGTAGCAGAGGGCACCTGCCCTGTTGTGGGCTCTGGTGCTTTGCACCTGTCCTGCACGAGCAGTAGCTCTGCCGCTGGTAAGGTCTAGCTCTGTACTGCTCCTGATTTTAATTAGTAAACACTAATGCAAACAGCTTTTTAATTTATTGTGATTAAAAAACATAAAACTTTTGTGAGAAAACTTCCATTGAAATTATCTGATTTTCCCACCAACTTCTCTTCTAATCTGTGGCAGAGTGTGAAGCAGATTTCTTTATATCAGGCTCATTTCTGCACAGCTTTGATGACAAAGTGTAGAGAAACGTGCTGTCATAAATGAATAAAAGTTGTTTATATTGATCTATACTACTTAAAAGTCATTAAAGATCAATTATTGCAAGTGCCCTTTATTTATTTATTTATAAAAAAAATTCTGTTAATCCTCCTCCTTCTTTTAAAATGGGGTTTAGTAAATAATATTTGTTGTTTTCAAACAAATTAATTATTTAAATAGGAGTAATGTACTGAAGGGTTAAGGGTTGTAGAACTGTTAGAGATGGAATGAAATCCTAGTATACTGGACACACACACACACACATATATATATATATATATATATATATATATATATATATATATATATATATACATATTATATACAGCATCTCACAAAAGAGAGTACACCCCTCACATTTTTGTAAATATTTTATTATATATGTTCATGTGACAACACTGAAGAGATGACAATCTGCTACAATGTGAAGTAGTAAGTGTACAGCCTGTATAACAGTGTAAATGTGCTGTCCACTCAAAATAACTCAACACACAGCCATTAATGTCTAAACTGTTGGCAACAAAAGTGAGTACACCCCTAAGTGAAAATGTCCAAATTTGGCCCAAAGTGTCAATATTTTGTGTGGCCACCATTATTTTCCAGCACTGCCTTAACCCTCATGGGCATGGAGTACATCAGAGCTTCACAGGTTGCCACTGGAGTCCTCTTCCACTCCTCCATGATGACATCACAGAGCTGGTGGATGTTAGAGACCTTGCACTCCCCCACCTTCCATTTGAGGATGTCCCACAGATGCTCAATAGGGTTTAGGTCTGGTGACATGCTTGGCCAGTCCATCAGTTTTACCTTCAGCTTTTTTATCAAGGCAGTGGTCGTCTTGGATGTGTGTTTGGGGTCGTTATCATGTTGGAATACTGCCCTGCGGCCCAGTCTCTGAAGGGAAGGGATCATGCTCTGCTTCAGTATGTCACAGTACATGTTGGCATTTATGGTTCCCTCAATTAACTGTAGCTCCCCAGTACAGGCAGCACTCATGCAGGCCCAGACCATGACACTCCCACCACCAAAAGTATACATCTATACTGAGGAAAGGTAGTTGAAATAACTACTAAATGACAAATAAATCGATAAGGCACAAAGAAGAACACAAAAACACTGATATGAGATGAGACCCTCAGTTTGAACGTAAACAGCACAACATAGGGGGAATCAACACAACATATTATAGAAAACATAGACAAATGTGTATATATGTTTGATCTGGGCCTGCATGAGTGGTGTCGGCACTGAGGAGCTACAGTTCATTGAGGGAACCATAAATGCCAACATGTACTATGACATACTGAAGCAGAGCCTGATCCTCCTACCTTCAGAGACTGGGCCACAGGGCAGTATTCTAACATGATAACGAAATGTGAGGTGTACTCACTTTTGTGAAATACTGTATATATGTGTGTGTGTAATAGTTAGGTGTTGTGAGTAACGCCTGCGAGATGCATTCTGCGCCGGTGTTACTCACAACTGCTAACAGCACACGGTGGGGAAATAGTTGTCTCTGTGAATAGCGCAACTGTGTGTGAGCAGTTGCGCCTGCGATCACGCAAGCGCAGTTGCACTCGCGATGTGCTCCAGCACGGATGGATGGTAGACAGGAGAATAGGGAGGGTGAGAGAGAGAGGCGGAGATGGATGAGGAGTGGCAGAGAGGTAGGGAAAGATAAAGGGGAGGGGGAAAGGGAGGGAAAGAGACAAAGAGGGGACGAAGGAAAGAGGCAGAGGGGGGGAGAAGCAGAGAGAGATGGGGAGACAGAGAGGGATGGGGGAGTGAGGGATGGAAAGAGTAAGGGAAGAAAGGTGGCAAAGAGGGAGGGAGAGAGAGAAGGAGGGGGAAAGAGAGGGATGGGGAGACAGAGAGGGATGGGGGAGTGAGGGATGGAAAGAGAGAGTAAGGGGGAGAAAGGTGGCAAAGAGGGAGGGAGAGAGGCAGAGAGGGAGGGGGAGAGAGGCAGAGAGTGAGGGAAAAAGAGAGGCAGAGAGGGGGAGAGGGAGGGAGAGAGAAGAGGGGGAGAGGGAGGGGAGAGAGGGAGAGAGAGAGAGAGACAGACAGAACAGACAATTGAATATAACATACTAGGAAATTGCCCGTCAAAAATGACGGGAGTAAAATTGTAAGCCTGACAATGCTGTTTGCCACACAATGCGAGACTATGGCCCCTCTGAGCCCCTTCTGCGCGCATCGCGAGCCCTGCGATGAGCATCGCGTGGTTCGCAATGAGGGCCTGTGGTGCTCATTGTGAGCCTCTCCCCTCTTGTAGTTTAGGGACCTCACAATGACTGTTATTGCCTTTGGTTAAGTCATACTGCCTTGAGTTAATTGTTACTGCCTAGGATTAAATGTTGCTGACTTGTGTTAAGCGTTACTTCTTTGAGCTTCGTGAGGCTCGCAGTGCAGGTTGTCCTGTGTGGTGGACAGCTCGCCTTGCGAGGCTCGCAAAGCTTGACCAACATCGAAAGCATTACGAACAGCCGGCAGATCCACAACTATTATAGTGATCATATTATTATCTATGGCAGGCAAATTAGTAGTTACAACCTCTCTCCCCCCCCCCCCCCCCCCCCCCAACCTCTCTGCCTGTGTGTGTTTAGATAGATAGATAGATAGATAGATAGATAGATAGATAGATAGATAGATAGATGTGTGTATGTGTATAGATAGATAGATAGATAGATAGATAGATAGATAGATAGATAGATAGATAGATAGATGTGTGTATGTGTATAGATAGATAGATAGATAGATAGATAGATAGATAGATAGATAGATAGATAGATAGATAGATAGATAAATGTGCATATCATAGTGGTCAGTGAGGTTTATACCAAGTAAAGGAACAGTGGCCTTAAACACCTTAAAACAACTTGTTCCGGATATACTAAGGTGAGAGGCTTGGAGACTTTTTGCATAATTTCCATACTATCATTTGGGTTAGGTCTTCTAAGATGTAACATGTCCAAGTATCTCTATAGTTAGAATGGATCACGGTCTAAAAAAAGAAAGAGATGCAATGCTTAGCCACCTTCATAACTAACTTGTTCTGAAATATGCAGGAGACCATTATGCTTTGGCAAAGAGTTTAACATAGTTGCGTTCATCCAAACTGTAAACTAAAACCGAGACGTCACTAAGAACCTGTTTTGAGTTTCAGTAACCGACAAGAATTTTAAAAAAAGTTAACAAATGAAAAAAAATGTGTGGTTCTTCAAAATTTGTGGGTCATAGCTGTGGAATGTCTTAACAATTCATCACAGTGTCTGAACAGTAAATGTTGACTATATACCTATATATATATTTGTGTATAATCCAGCCTTGGCTTTGCATTAAAGCTGTGTAATACAGCGGGCATAAGCTTAAAGGAAGCCATGTTTGAAAATGGCTATGGATTGAAGAGTGTGGCATTTGTGGGCACATTTGCGGGCACATTTGCATGTCCCTGCTCAGCTTCCCAGAATAACTGATTTTCTTGGAATTCTGAGCTGCAAACAGGATTTTTAACTTGTTTTAGACTTTCAAATGTGAACACAGATGTACTATGTATTTACTAATATATATATATATATATATAAATATATATACATATATATATATATATATATATATATATATATAAATATTTATACATATACAGTATATATATATATATATATATATATATATATATATATATATATACAGTACATACAGTGGTCCCACGGTACTAATCTACCTCAAAACTTGTCAAATGCTATATGAGCAAAAAATTATTTGGCACTCAATGCTTCCTTGGTACTCATCATGTTTGCTAGCATCAATTTACATTACTCCTTATGGGAGTTTGGTACCAACAGTCCACACATACATGTATATATATATATATATTTATATATATATATATATATATATATATATATATATATATATATATATATATAGTAATTTAGTAATTATTAATCTATACATATAATGAGTATTGCAATATAATTTGATACCTTTTGTTTTGGACAAACGTCTTATTTATAATGACGAGCTTTTGAGAGGTTTAACTTCTCTTTATCAAGTCTCAAGCATCACTAACATGAGATGGAACCCTCAGTTTGAATAATAACAGCAGATGCAGATAGAGTGGAAACAGCATCTGACATCATCAGGTAAATACATATATGAGGAATAAACACAACATAGTAAAGGAAACATATACACATATTATATACACATATACATCAATATATACATGAAAAAGCAGAGCACTGTAGTTCACAGTGATATCTTTCCTGTTGGACAAACACCTCACTAAGAGTGCTAAGTCTGTTATGGTATAAGAGGACAACATAGATTCAGGTCTGGGCTCTGGCTGGGCCATTCCAAAACTTTAATCTTCTTCTGGTGAAGCCATTCCTTTGTTGATTTGGATGTATGCTTTGGGTCGTTGTCATGCTGAAAGATGAAGTTCCTCTTCATGTTCAGCTTTCTAGCAGAAGCCTAAAGGTTTTGTGCCAATATTGACTGGTATTTGGAACTGTTCATAATTCCCTCTATCTTAACTAAGGCCCCAGTTCCAGCTGAAGAAAAACAGCCCCAAAGCATGATGTTGCCACCACCATGCTTCACTGTGGGTATGGTGTTCTTTTGGTGATGTGCAGTGTTGTTTTTGCGCCAAACATATCTTTTGGAATTATGACCAAAAAGTTTAACATTGGTTTCATCAGACCATAACACCTTTTCCCACATGCTTTTGGGAGACTTCAGATGTGTTTTTGCAAAATATAGCCGGACTTGGATGTTTTTCTTCGTAAGAAAAGGCTTTTGTCTTGCCACTCTACCTCATAGCCCAGACATATGAAGAATACGGGAGATTGTTGTCACATGTACCACACAGCCAGTACTTGCCAGATATTCCTGCAGCTCCTTTAATGTTGCTGTAGGCCTCTTGGTTGCCTCCCAGACCATTTTTTTTCTCGTCTTTTCATCATTAGGAGCTCCAGTTCTCGGTAATGTCACTGTTGTGCCATATTGTCTCCACTTGATGATGACTGTCTTCACTGTGTTCCATGGTATATCTAATGCCTTGGAAATTCTTTTGTACCCTTCTCCTGACTGATACCTTTTAACAATGAGATCCCTCTGATGCTTTGGAAGCTCTCTGTGGACCATGGCTTTTGCTGTGGGATGTGACTAAGAACATTTCAGGAAAGACCAACTAGAGCAGCTGAACTTTATTTGGGATTAATCAGAGGCACTTTAAATGATGGCAGGTGTATGCTGACTCCTATTTAACACGATTTGGAATGTGATTGCTTAATTCTGAACACAGCTACATCCCCAGTTATAAGAGGGTGTGTAGACTTATGCAACCACATTATTTTTATTTTTATTTTTTCTTCCCTCCACCTAAAAGATTTCAGTTTGTTTTTCAATTGAGTTGTACAGTTTATAGGTCACATTAAAGGTGGAAAAAGTTCTGAAATTATTTATCTTTGTCTCATTTTATTACAGCACAGAAACCTGACATTTTACCAGGGGTGTGTAGACTTTTTATATCCACTGTAGATTAATAATTACTAAATTACTAGATTACTCAACATTCTTGGCTGCTTCACTCTTTAATTAATATATATATATATATATATATATATATATATATATATATATATATATATAGTTGTTTTTTTTTTACAATATAATATATATATATATCTATATTATATTGTAAAAAAAAAAGAAATATATATATATATATACACACACACACACAAGTAAATCCAGCTTTTCAAATCGTCATATTGTTGCCCCCCGTTTCACCCTCCTACTTGTGCCGGACCACTGTATATTTTGGCAGAATATATATATATAAACAAAGTAGTAATAATCCATTAAAATTACCATTTTTTAAACCATTTATTTCCTTAAAATAAACCGTTCCTGCACAGTTGAAAGGGCGCTGCGTATCGTTACCTCGCCACACACTGAACGCATTATGGACTGGACAGAATCAGGCACCTCATTTATGGACAAAAAAGGAATTTTGATTGTGGTGAACAGCTGATCAAACAGGGAGTTTGCCAGAAAAATGAAGATTCCTATCTTTCTTAGGGTTATATTTTATATTTCACTGGTGTGGAACACTATGGTGGAGTTTATAAAAACATGTTAAATAAGATGGATATAACTGGATAGGGGAAAATTAATTAGTATAACGTAACTTACACACAGATACATTACAAGTCAGTTAAATTATTGCTGGAGTTAGAAAATGTTCCTATCCCCCATCTCTACATAGCAGCCAGTCTCTCTCAGCAGCCCCCTTCACATAGTACCCAGTCCCTCTTACCATCCATCCCCAAATAGCACCCACCCATCGTAGCACCATCCTTACATAGCACCCAATTCCCCTCAGCACCCACCTCACATAGCACCCATCCTATCTCCTTTGATCCCCAGAACCCATACCATCTATACTTTGATGTCATCCAGCCCTTGCGGTCTCACCTCTTCCCTGATACACATCCCCATTGTGCTGAACTGCTCCACACTGCCATCTCTTGGAGCTTCAGTAAAAATGCTCTTTTTTAAACAGGCATCTTTAAACTGATGTAACATGAATGTAGTAAAATAAATATTTAAAAGAATAATAAATGCTTCCTTCCCTCCAGTGGCTACTGTAGGCAAACCTACACCAGTCAGAAAAAAATTAGGGCAGCCTGCTGGTCATATCTACTTTTAGTCCATTAGCTCACAATCGGGGTGGAGAGAAGAACATTGTTTGGAAGCACCAATGCTAACTTTACAATTCTTTTTTTTTTTTTATTCAATATTTTTTATTATTCAGGATAAACACAAATCAGACAAAAGAACAAAACAATAAGTCATTTCAAACAACAGCGTCAATGTAAAAGAGCAAAAATTACACAATTTGGCCAAAGTAACATTACCGTTTTTACAGTCAAAAATATCAGAAAAAACAAAGTATTAGCTGAGACAGTTATATTTTCAGAGTATCCGTCATTTTTCTTATTTTTTTAGGCTTAAATAGTAAAAATCAAACAAATCCCTAATATAGAAAATAACTAGGGAAAGTCTAGATATTGATAGACCTATAATTAGCTCACCCGACAACTTTCTCATAAGGTTAGAGCTCTATAAAAGCACAGAGCATATATTATTTACAGAAGTTTTTAGTTAGTGAAGACCTTGTTTTTGGATAGAAGTTCACTAACTAAAAACTTCTGTGAAAAAAAATATGCTATGTGCTTATATAGAGCCCTATTCAATTGGCCGAATCGCAATTTAATAAGGCTGAAAATACCTAGAACCACCATTTTGATATTGCTGAGTTAATGGGTGATTTCTCACATTATACAAATAAACTATATACATGAACACATAATATGTTGAAACATTTGTGAACCATTACCTTGGCAAAATGTATTATAAAATCAGAGGGGGACAACGATCAATGGACCCCCTCCGATTTCATCCCAAATTGCTCTACTCTAGGAGTAAGTATTTAGCCGACTTACTATACTCGTATTCCAGACTGCCCCAGTGCACCTAGATCCACACTGTCTCCCTCTCCTGTTTCCCACCAGCCAGCACCCTAAAGAGTTCTATATTCGAGTTATGTGATTGTTATACTTTCAGGAGAAGCTAGCCAGGGTTCCCAAACCTTAAGGAACTGCTGTGAAGTATCACTAAGTAGATGTGTCGGCCTTTCATTGATCAGTATGTAGTTAATTTTTTTTTACATCCCCACTACACAGTGAAGGGGATTTCCAATGTCTGGCAATTGTATTTTTAGTTGCTAGTATAAAAAATGTAAGTAGTTTATTTTGAGAGGGACTTAATTTAGAATCATGTATACCTAGAAGACATACCTCCATAGTAAGTTTTAGTGTGACGTTGAGTAGCCCTGAAGCTAAGCGAAGAGTCTTGGGCCATAGTCCTTGTACAATTGAGCAATACCATATACAAGAGTGTATAAAGTCGCCTTCAATCTGGCATCCTCTAAAGCAAAACTTATTTCCAGACTTTGTAATATTATGTATCTTTAATGGAGTCAAGTAAGCTCTATATAGGATGTTAATTGAGGTCTCTAAGAGACTATATGTAATGGAACCGCTGGAAAGGGTAGAGTAGGCCTCTGTCCATTTTCCCGGCTCCCAGACTTGGCCCAGATCCTTCTCCCATTTAAGAACATGGAAATCCATGTGTTTCCCATCTGGTGCATTCAGTGACCCCAAAATTCCCTTTGACAACTACTGAAAGCCAGGATGATCTAGGAGGGCCATGCTCCCTACAGTTTGTAGCCACCCAATATCTAGATTCAATATGATTAAATGTTTTGTTGTCTTTTGCTGGGATATTATGTCCACTGTGCATTTGGGCTGCAGATACTAGAGAGCCATTCCTGAACCAGGAATTTAATCTGTCCAGTTTAGCAACCTTGCACCAGTGTCGTGAAGTGTCAGAGCATGTCAGGTACATATTCTTATCTGGAAAGATTGAGGTGAGAAGCAACAGAGAATGGACCAGCCGACCCTGGAGGTTTGCCCTCACCCAAATTTTCATAGTAAGAGAAGTTAGTGGATTAGAGAAATTTGATCTTAGAGGGAGCAAGTGTGTCTCAGGAGTAGGGAACCAATTGTGTATTCTCTATGAAGATCCATAGTGGTTGATGTTTAATGACAATTCATTTTTAAAAGCTACACTGATTTCTTTTTATTCAAATACTAATTTATTGCTATTTGGTAACTACATAAAGAAATCAAACCCTATTGTATGACAACTAGAGAGCCATTCAAAGGGTAACTGAAGTCATCATATGTACTCTACAGCACTGGAAAAATCCCTGGTTCTCATCCCTCTCCCCAATGACCCCCAGACAAGGCATGATTTAGCTTTAACACAAAGTAAATACAAGTAAGGCAATAAGAATCTCATGGCCTGTTGAATACCAATTGTCTTATCTGGTGTTCACAAAGTGTTAGAACTAAATCAGGACTTGACTTGAGGAGAGAGTTGGGAATAACTGAGATAGAGGGCGTGGATGCTGGGGATGACCCTTCTGGGTTCCTACCTTATCGTGTTGAAGGGTCTTATGACCTCAATGAAGCTGTGAGCTGTACCAAGTAAGGTCACCCACAGTCTAGTGGAGAAAAAATTGGCAACACACTTCAGTATCGTTGCTGAGAAAACCTTATGGATAAGCACAACTAGACACATAAAGATAAATGTCCCTGGCGAGCTGAGGTCCATAGGGTCACAGCAAGTCGGATGCTACTGAACAACGAAAGAACAATACTGGGGAATTTATCATTATAGTGCATTTTGGATGCACTGTAACAGATACAGTATTAGCAATTTGTGTTAACACATGATTTATAGTTTATATATATACTAGTCACTTGCCCATCAAAAATGACTGGATAATATTTTATTTTTCTTTCCCCTCTCTCCCTCCCCTGTGTCTCCCCCCCCCCCCCCCCCGCTCCCTCCAATGTGTCTCCTTCCCCCCTCTCCCTCCCCTGTGTCTTCTTCCCTCCATCTCCCTCCCATGTGTCTCCTTCCCCTCCTTTCCCTCCCTGTATCTCCTTCCCCTCCTCTCCCTCCCCAGTGTCTCTTACCCCTGTGTCTCTTCCCATCTCCCTCTCCTGTGTCTCTTCCCCCCTCTCCCTACCCCTCTCCCCTGTGTCTCTTCCCCCTCTCCCTCTTGTGTCTCCCCCCCTCTTCCTCCCCTCTCCCTCCCTTGTGTCTCTTCCCCCTCTCCCTCCCCTGTGTCTCTTTTCCCCCCTCTCCCTCCCCTGTGTCTCCTTCCCCCCATATCCCTCCCTCGGTGCGCAATGCAAATTCGTGGCTCTCTCCCCCCCGTGTCTCTTCCCCCCCTCTCCCTCCCCAGCATCTCCTTCCCCCTCTCTCTTCCCTGTGTTTCTTTCCCTCATCTCCCTCCCCTGTGTCTCCTTCCCCTCCTCTCCCTCCCCTGTGTCTCTTACCCCCTCTCCCTCCCCCTCTCCTTCCTCTGTGCCTCTCCCCCCTCTTTGCCCCCCTCTCCCTCTCCTGTGTCTCCTTCCCCTCGATCTCCCTCCCTTGTGTCTCCTTCCGTCCTGTGATGGGTGTTTGCAATGTTACATCTCAAAAGAGGCTCACTAGGGAACTCACACAATCCATCAGCCTTACCTGAAACAATGGACTCCTTCCCCCCTCTCCCTCCCCTGTATCTTCTTTCCCCCCCTCCTGTGTCTCCCTCCCCCCATCTCCTTCCCCTTTCACCACGCATGTGCAGCTCTCAGTGCGCAATGCACATGAGCGGCTCTTTCTCCCTCCCCCTCCCCTGTGTCTCCTTCACCCACTCTACCTCCCCTGTATCCCCTTTCCCCCTCTCCCTCCCCTACTCTCCCTCCCATGTCTCTTCCCCCTGTGTCTCCTTCTCCCATCTCCCTCCCCTGTGTATCTTTTCCCCCTCTCTTCCCCCCTCTCCCTCCCCTGTGTCTCTTACCCCCTCTCCCTCCCCTGTGTCTCTTCCCCTCTCTGCCTCCCCATGACTCTCCACCCTCTTTGCCCCCCCCCTCTCCCTCCCTTGTGTCTCCACCCCCTTCTCACTCCCCTGTGTTTCTTTCCCCCCTCTCACTCCCCTATGTCTACTTCCCCCTCTCCCTCCCCTGTGTCTCCTTCCCCCGATCTCCTTTCCTTGTGTCTCCTTCCCCTCCTCTCCCTACCCTGTGTCTCCTTCCCCACCTCTCTCTCCCCTGTTTCCTCCCCCTCATGTGTCTCCGTCCCCTCATCTCCCTCCCCTTTCACAGCTCATGCGCGGCTCTCCGTACGCAATGCACATGCGCAGTTAGTATTGCACACAAACTCGCAATTACCACAACTATATATATGTGATATATACAGTATGTACGTGTGTGTTGTATTACAAAATAGACTGTGATGGGTATTTGCAATGTTACATCTCAAAAGAGGCTCACTAGGGAACTAACACAATCCATCAGCCTTACCTGAAACAATGGACTCCTTCCCCCCTCTCCCTCCTCTGTATCTCTTTCCCCCCTCTCCCTCCCCTGTGTGTCCTTCCCTCCATCTCCCTCCCCTGTATCTCCTTTCCCTTCTCTCTCTCCCCCCTCATGTGTCTCCTTACCCCCATCTCCCTCTCCTTTCACCCCGCATGGGCTGCTCCTTCCCCCAATCTCTGAATTTTTAAAACAAAAGGGTTACAAACCCTGTATTATTACCCAACAAATAACCACTGCCATCAAAATACCCATGGCAATCTTCTGTTTACCAATGTTTGTCTTAAATTTGGTGGCTGCCTAAATGCAAGAATGGGGGCTTTGGGGAACATATGTTTCAATGCTGTGTCCTCTGTGAGTTGTGGTTGTTAATCCTTAAATATTTTGCGTATTCCTTCTAGAACCGGATGGTATGTGGTTACCAGAGGTGTACGTGAAGTTGTTTCTTTGGTTTTGTATTGCAGCAGGTGTTCTGATGGCAGAGGTTACTTTCTGAGTGATAATACAGGGTTTATAACCCTTCTGTCTGAAGGAGGCAGACAGTGTTTTTAAGTTTTTATCACGGTCCTCTGTGTTTGAACATATGTGGTGGTGTCTGATGGCTTGACTATGAATTATCCCTTGTTTAGTATGGGAGGAGTGGAAGCTAGAGCTGTGGAGGTAACTACATCTGTCTGTAGGTTTCCTATATATAGATGAATTCAGCTTGCCATTTGTAATGGAAATGGTGGTATCCAGAAAGTTAACCTGATTTGTGGAATAATCCATTTTAAATTGCATGGATGGGTGAAAGGTATTGAACGAATTATGGAAGTCTTTGAGTTTTCATTCCCCTCCTGTCCATATGATGAATAGGTCATCTATGTAACAGTAGTATCTGTAAGGTTTGTGGTCAGGAATCTCTCTTCCAGGTCGACCATAAAAAGGTTAGCATATTGTGGTGCCATTTTCGTGCCCATTGCGGCCCGCATTATTTGTAAGTAAAAATGCTCTCTCTCTCTCTCTCTCTCTCTCTCTCTCTCTCTCTCTCTCTCTCTCTCTCTCCTGCAAATTTATTCTCTTGACCCAACAAGCAAAAAATCCAGGTGGTGTTTTTCAGAAGAAATGTTGTAAAATAATGCAAGAAAATCTGTGAGAAAATCATGATAACAGATTTTATTAATTAGCACAAATATGAGCAAACTAGGCAAGGGGATAGTTGAGACACAAAACAAAACAGAATGTTGTTATTTATTTTGCACAAAAATGTTTTAAAAATGTACAATAAAGTTGCACTGCTTAGTCCCCCCCTCTCTGAATCATGACCCTTGGCCTTTTAAATGTCAGACCTGTCTCCTTAAACATGGCAACAGAAGTTAAAATATAAAAATTTAATCTGATTTAAATAAATATTTACATTTCTATTTCATGTAATTGTCCCTTTTAAGAAATGGAGGGTCATACAGGGGAGGCTGGTGCATAGGGGCAAATGGGCAACCGCCCTCCCAAAATTAATGCACTGACTTAATCCCCCCATCACTTACTTAAATGTATAATTTATATAATAAAAAAATAATAGAAAGCACAAGTGGGTAATTTAGAAAGTCAAACTTTAATGAAAACTGGACAGCCTACCTAACAAGGTAGGCAGGCGCAGCGTGACGTCACCACGTTTCAGACGCACAGTCTAACCAGAAAGTGCTAATCTCCATAGTTAATGGAGACGCTGAGACACTGAGGCCCTCATTCAATAGCAATTTGGCCAATTGAATAGGGTGCTAAAAAAGCACATAACATATACTTTTTAAAGAAGTTTTTAGTTAGTAAACATCTATCCAAAAGCAAGGTTTCCACTAACTAAAAACTTATTTAAAATATATATTCTATGTGCTTATTTAGACCCCTATTCAATTGGCCAAATCGCAATTGAATGAAGCCCATAGTATCTCAAGCCAGAGGATAGGTAGGGCACTAGCCACTGCCAACGCTATACTACCTAATAGACTGTAGTGTGGGGATCAACGGGGAAAAAGGAAAGTTAAGATAAATAATTTTGAGGAGAATTACACAAATTGGTGTGTTTTAATAGAATACTCCACCAATATACCCCATTAGTATACCCACCTATATTTCATGTAAATTGCAGGTGGCCTCATTATCTATAGGGTCGGTGGTAGACCACTTTGGGTCTTATTACACATAATAAACCGATAAAAGGGTTTATTGTGACAACTATGTTGGTATCTACAAATAGGATACTTTAGATTGCGATCATATGCAAATTTGGTTATCCCTTAGATTTTTAAGGTGGCTATAGTTTAAACAGTGCCCTACAACCCTCAATAAGTTACTTCAAGCTGACAATTTCACACTCGATAATTTACAAGTGGCAAGAAGAATTGCAGCAGCTAACAAAGGACTTATTTTTTATTGTTTTTAAGTTCCCCTTTTTTAAACCTTTTTAATCGTCGCTGTCCAGTTTTCATTAAAGTTTGATTGTCTAAATTATCCACTTCTGTTTTCTATCCAATTTGTAGTGTTCAGCACTAATGGGACAATTTCCCTAAAGGTATTTTTATTTATAATAAAAAAATAACAAATAAATGTGCCATGTTCAGTATTCTATTTTTTTAATAGTTGCTGCAGTCACTTTGAATCACAAAACCTTTTTTTTCCTGCTGTTAAACACACTGGCTTATCACATCTAGCCCCTGCTGGTGACTTGTCTAGTACTACAGATCAGGGTACATGTGAGAATTAAAAAAAAAAAAAAAAAACAGGCAAAATGCTGTCTTTGACCGACTTGTACTCTAACCTACTAGACTGAGCCTGTCTGTCAAACGCAGCATCACCCAATCAGAATGGCTGAGAGGAAAAAGTCCCGGATCCTGCAGTGACAGCACCTCTCGCAGTCCCCCCTGGAAGTGAATGCATTGGTACAATCCTGACAATCGCAATAAAGTTTATTGAAAGAAAAAAATAATAATAAGTCCCAGCTCACAGTGCATGCTTCAGCTTTGTCAATACTCTGATGGTCTTGGTGATTCTGACTACCCTGCTCCACATACTAAGGTTGGGACCTGTCTGTCACCACCCAGGCCTATACCAGACAGAAGCAGCTGCAGAGCTCAGGTGGGTCCATATCCCCCTCTATGTCTTGCTGTTGTTGTTCTATCCTACAGATGTGTCTGACTCTCAGTGATCACATTGATGCAGCACACCAGGTACATCTGTCTGTGTTTCTGGTTTTGCTTATCCATATTGTATTCATGGCAAAGATGCTGGAGGGGGTTGCCAGTTCCTACTCCAGTGGACTGCACTTTATCTGACCTCTCTGAAATGACCTGCCCATCTTGGGTGACCCTACAATATATAGCTCACAAGGTAGAGATCCAGAAGGGGTCCTGTGTCTTAGTCTCTCTCTTTGTTATTATTATTATCATCATTTATTTATAAGGAGCCAACATATTCCGTAGCGCTGTACATAAGATAAGTTCCAGACAAAGATAAATACAAATCAACACATAGCAAAGCAAGGAGGGCCCTGTCTTTGAGCCTCAAATCCAGTGTCCATGGTGCTTTCCCCAAAGCACATTGCAGGATTGAAACTTGCAGACTTACAACCTAAAGGTATTGTGTGTGGTAAAGGAGGGAGAGAGAGGTGTTGAGTGTGTTAGGATGGAAGGTGATACACTTCTTAAAAGAGATGCGTTGTTAGTGAGGTTTTGAATGTTTTGAGGCAAGAGGATAATCTGGTGGAGCAAAGCAAGGAGTTCCAGAGAATAAGGGCAGCACGAGAAAAGTCCTGAAGCCGAGAGTGAGAGGAGGTGACAAGAGTTGTAGGAAGAAAAAGGTCATCAGTAGAATGAAGAGGGCGGTTGGGGTAATATCTGAGGATGAGAGCAGAGATGTACGGGAGTGCGAAATTGTTGAGGGTTTTGTAAGTTAGGGTCATGATTTTAAATTTTATTCTGGAGGCTAAGGGAAGCCAATAGAGTGATTGACAGAGAGGTGATGCCGACACTGAACGTTGTGGATAAGTCTAGTTATTATGGATTGATGTGGGGATAGTCGGGTGGTAGGTAGGCCAGCAAGAAGCGAGTTACAGTAGTCAAGTTGAGTGATGGTGAGAGAGTGTATTAGGATTTTAGTTGTGTCTTGTGTAAGATAGTGGCGAATTCTAGCAATGTTTTTAGATGTAGAAGGCAAGATTTTGTTAGTGACTGTATGAGAGGGATGAAAGACAAGGCGGGGTCCAATAGAACCCCAAGGCAACGGGCTTGGGAGGTGGCAGTGATGTTGTTGTTGTCCATATGTATTTATAAGGAGAGGGCATACTTGCTTTTGGGGGAGATCTCTTTGTATGTGTTATATATATATATATAGATATATATATATATATATATACAGAGAGGGATGGGTACAAAGAGAGAGAGTGCCCACACAAACAGCGAGAGAGAGCGCAGACAGAGAGAGTGCGCAGACAGAGAGAGAGCGCAGACAGAGAGAGCACACAGTGAGAGAGTGCACAGAAAGATAGAACGCATAGAGATGGACACAGAGAGAGAAGGGGACAGTGAGAGAGTGCACACAGAGAGCTCACACAGAGAGTGAGAGAGCACACAGACAGAGTGCACACACAGACAGCGCACACAGAGAGTGAGAGAGCACACAGACAGAGAGCACACACAGACATCGCACACAGAGAGTGAGAGAGAGCACACAGACAGAGTGCACAGAGATAGAGAGTGCACACAGACAAAGAGAGAGGGCACAAAGAGAAATAGTTCACAGAGAGAAAGCACAGAGAGAGAGAGTGCACAGACAGAAAGTGCAGAGAGAGAGTGCACAGACAGAAAGCGCACAGAGAGAGAAAGTGCACAGACAGAAATTGAGAGAGAATGCAGAGAGCACACAGAAAGAGAGAGAGTGCACAGAAAGAGCTCACAGAGAAAGAGAGAGCGAACCAGGAGCAAGAGAGACAGGTCACAGAGAAAGAAATGAGAGAGAGACACACAAGACAGAGAGAGAGAGAGAGAAGGCCCGTACGTGACTGGCTTGAGGGGGGGAGAGGCTCAAAATGGCTTACGGGTTACAGGCTTCAAGAAAATTACGGTTTTAACGACCTCCATTTTTTTCAAGCCCGTAACTCGGAAGCCATTGAGAGGCCACCAAAAGATGCCAGTTAATTAAAAAATGATCTTACAACCTCACACACAGCACAGGGGGAGAGGCAGGAAGCCTGTAAGTGGAGTTGCAAGCTAATTTGATATTTAACTGGTTGAATTTCCCAAGCCCCCAAATGGCCCCCCCCTAGGAGCACAGAGGAGAGAGAAGGGGAAGAAAGGGAGAGGGGGAAGAGGGTGTAAATAGATATAGGGGATGGAGTGAGGGGGAAAGAGACACAGGGGTGAGAGACAGGGGAGGGAGATAAGGGGAAAAAAAACCAGGGGAGGAAGAGAGGGCAAAGAGACAAGGGAGGGGGAGAGTGGGGAGAGGCTCACAATTAGCGCCGAATGCGCTTATTGTGGAGCTCACGATGAGCGCTGAAGGTGCTCATTGCGAGGTCTGAAAGTTGCGGGTTAGCCGACCCCTGCAATGAGAGGCAAAGACACTCATTGCGGGGCTCATGATAAGGGGCAAAGGCGCTCATCTCAAGGCCCGGAAAGTAGATGGGGAGAGGCTTGCAATGAGTGCCTTTGCTGCTCGTTGTGGGTTGGCTAGGCCCACAAGTTAGAGGGGGGAGAAACTCGTATTGTGTGCCAAACAGCATTGCCAGGCTTCAAATTTTATTGCCGTCATTTTTGATGGGCAAGTCGCTAGTATACATATATATGTGTGTATATATATATATATATATATATATATGTGTATGTGTATGTACATATATATATATATATATATATATATATATACTAGCGACTTGCCTGTAAAAAAATGAATTTGAAGTCTCGCAATGCTGTTTGCCACACAATGTGACTTGCGGGCTTCAGGATGAGTGCTGAACCCAGGTAACATAACCCCAACACTGTGCTGGCTCGGTCACTCATGCCTGTCTGCCTCCAGGTAACACTGAATTGCAGAGACGTACAGTGGATGTAATCGAGGTGCCTAAAAAAACATTTTTTTTTGTTAAGCCTTGTAAATTTAAATTTTTAATTAGAGTATTCTATTTCTGCTCTGGTTGCTTGAGAGTTCTGGTTTCTTGAGTTCTGGAAAACGGAGAGTCTACTGTATATATATATGCAGGGTAATAACTGTTTTTCTCGGAATTCTGATCTGAAAGCAGGTTTATAAACTTGTTTTAGACATTCAAATGTAAACACGGATGTACTATTTATTATATATATATATATATATATATAGTATTTAAATAGTACATTTGTGTTCACACTTGAATGTCTAAAACAAGTAAAAAAACCTGCTTCCTGCTGAGAATTCCGAAAAAATACAGTTATTACACTGCATTCTGGGAAGCTGAGCAGGAACATGCAAATGTGCCCACAAATGCTGTGTTCTTCAATCCATAACCATTTTAGACATGGCTTTCTTTAAGCTTATGCCCACTGCATTACACAGCTTTTATGCAAACTCAAGGTTGGATTATACGCAAGCTAGGAATCCTACCCACGGACATTTCAAGGTTACTGCCTATGATGAGTGTGGAGTGGTATCCCAGCTTGTGTACCAATCATTTAATATATGGTGGACAAAAGAGTGATAGAATCAATCCACCATAAAGTAGTACAGTATATAAATAGTACATTTGTATTCACACTTGAATGTCTAAAACAAGTAAAAACAATCTGCTTCCAGCTCAGAATTCCGAGAAATACAGTTATTACACTGCATTCTCGGCCTGAAGAACGAAGCATTCGTGGGCAAATTTGCACGTTCCTGCTCAGCGTCCCAGAATGCAGTGTAATAACTGTAATAAGTATATTTGCTACTATCATAGTATTTGCTTGTTATCATTATTGGCTCAGTCGTAAAATACCTGACCTAGGCTCAGAGGGACAGATAGAGAGAGGGAGGGAGGGAGGCAAAGAGAGGTAGGGGAATGGGGGGGGGGGGTAGAGATGGAGGGGGGACAGTTGTAGAAGAGAAATGGATAGAGAGGCATAAAAGAAGAGGCATAGAATCTCTCTAACTTTCTATTTCCCTCTCTCGCAATCCTTTTCACTCTCTCACTCTCTCTATCCCTCTCTCTATATCCCTATACCTGTTTCTCTCTATGGGATCACTTTTGTGGGTGGAGTCTGTGTCACTGGGCAGGGTCTACACAGGTAACATGTTGTGTAGGGGAGGGGTTTATACTGTTGGGTTGAGTTAATTTAAGGGGAGGGTTCAGGTCTCTGTCTTCCACCCTACCAACTTGGAAAGTCACCAGCTGCCACTGATCATATTTAACTAAATTAGAGTACCTTTACTGTTCTCAATGTAAGATCGAACTCCAGTCTTCTATAGGATCCGTCACTTTCAATATTCAAATTCAAACATATTTTGCAGTAATATTTAAGCTCCAAGAGTTCAAATCCCCTAAAATTCGACATCTAAGCCAACATATCATTTTTACATAAGGACACCTTGGTGGCCAATATGAGGCACCAGATGTCACAATATGTAAAATCTCATAGGGCTATCTAACAATGAGGCTATCATGGATATAAGGAGGCTGCAGGGGCTAACTCATTACAAATGGTGAAGAGTTGAGCTAGAGACTCAGAGGGCAAAAGGAGACCAGAACAGGTCTGACCAGCAGGGAAGGGACCATACCAGAAAGGTGTCCTCACTAGAAGGAGAACACAAACTAACTAGTGGGACATGCGTATTACTTATTCAGACCAGAAGGAGAGATGAAGTGACAAGGGCTGACCAAAGGAGAACAACTTTACCAGAAGGGTGTCCTGACTAGAAGAAGAACACAAACTAACTAGTGGGACATGCATGAGGCTCATCCAGACCAGAAGAACTGTTGCTCTGATGTGGAGGAAACAGCCTGACCAGGAGTGGACAAGGACTGACCAAAAGGAGACCAGCTTTACAAGAAAGGTGTCCTTAAAAAAAAGGAGAATGCAGACTAACTAGTGAGACATATGTGAGACTCATCTAGACACAGAACAGAGTTGACCTGATGTAGAGGAAACACTACTTGGATTAGACAAGGGCTGACCAGAAGGAGACTGACTTTACCTGAAAGGTGTCCTTACTAGAAGGAGAAAACAAACTAACTAGTAGAACATACGTGAGACTCCTCTAAACCAGGAGGAGAGTTGTTCTGACATGGAGGAAACACAACTTGACCAGACGTGGACAAGTGCTCACCAGAAGGAGACTGACTTTACCAGAAAGGTGTCCTTACAAGAAGGAAATGTCAACCTAACCAGTGGGAGATACTGAACAGAAGAGGAAACACTACTTGACTAGGACTAGACAAGGCTCTACCAGAAAGACTCATTTTCTATAAGTACACAGGGTCTGTTCAGAAGGAAAGTCCACCAACGTGGTCTAACAAGACAATAGAAACAAGACCTCAATAGAAGAAGACACCAGGAACCCAGCTTGGCCAGAAGGAAACCCATCCTAAAGATGGCGAGCCCCTACATTTAGCAGGAAGCAGAAAATAAATAAAAAGCGTAAAATACCTAAAAAACACAAAGAGAGGAATGAATTAAGGAAACCAAAATACCAGAAGAAGAGGTAGGTAGGTATGTGAGAGAAGAAAGTAAAATGATTTTAAAAGTTTTAGAGGGCTAAATATAAAATCCAGTCATTATAAGGACATGGGATATATTAGAGCTGCTCTACATCATCAGACACAGAATGGTAGATCAAGGGGAATATTTATAAAACTCACCAATATTTTGATTATATATAACCAAATTATTTACCCAGGTGTCCTTCCTAACTGCAGCACACAGAGGACCTCATTCAATTGAGATTTTGCCAATTGAATAGGGCTCTATATAAACACATAGCATACTTTTTTTAAAGCAGTTTTTAGTTAGTGAAGACCTTGCTTTTGTATAGAAGTTCACTAACTAAAAACTTCTGTAAAAAAAATATGCTATGTGCTTATATAGAGCCCTATTCAATTGGCAAAATCGCAATTGAATGAGGCCCAGAGTGTTTTAGACGGCAGATCACACGATCCCTGCAGATCCGTGCACGCGGTTTGCTGCCATAAAATCAAAACAGCATTTTTCTTTAGGATCCTCCAGATACACTAAGTTCAAATACAAAAAAGGTGAAATGCATAAATATTCTGGGGACGCTTGTAATCCTTTCAGTACCCAAGAGCTCAATCTATTGATAACACTTAGGACAAGTAAATACTTTGAGTGCTGTAAAAGCTAACACGGCAACATTTAATGACATCACATTTAAAGATATTACAGAACCTCCACCACCACCGGATGGTGCAGATCAGTATTCTTAATTTGAGTCCCTTTAAAGGACCTCTTCGGTTATATATATATATATATATATATATATATATATATATATATATAATGTACTATTTTGGTAATATGCAAATGTTTTTAGGTTGGAAAATAAAATAACACAATATCGTTATTTTTTTTTATATAAAACATCAAGTTTAGTTATTTTAAAAAAATGACCATAGTGCCCCTTTAGTATTTACATTTTTGCACTATATCATGTTGCAGTTTGAATTCCTTCACTGTTTATTTACCAGAATTGTAATGCTTTTTATGTAAATATATTAATGCATTTATACGCACAAAATATATACAATTTTAAAAATGTACAAACAACAGATAACACAACAAACTCAAATATATATATATATATATATATATATATATATATATATATATATAAACAAATAGATAATACAATAAACTAAGAGAAAATATATAAACGCTGGATGACAAAATAAACTCCAAAAACATCTGTAAACAAGAAACAACAAATAAAACATAATGTATAAAGTACCAGACTCAACACTTACCTATACTAACCAGATAAGTGATATAGAAAACTTGAGTGCTTCTCGTATCTTGCTGTATAATTAAAGCGCACCCAAAGTAATATATTTGTGGTATGCTTGTTTGATAACAGGGAAAATGTTTTTAAAAGTAAAATATAAATAAATACAGATTTAATGTATTAAATGGACACTGTAATGGAAGTTATTTTTAATAGTAAAAACATAGTACATTTGTGTTCACATGTGAATGTCTAAATATAAGTAAAAAAAAATATTTTCTGCTCAGAATTCCCAGAAATACAGTTATTGCACTGCATTCTGGGAAACTGGGAGGATACATGCAAATTAGCCCACAGTGTATTTTCACTCTTTAATCCAAATACATCTGCAATTTCCCCCCAAAGCATCTTACTCACTTTTGTGATTATTCATTTGATCCCTTCTACTCAATTTTCAGTGTCTCTGCCTGCTTCATTTTTCTTTTTCTTTGGAGGTGGGCAGTACTGGTGAAATTAAGCAAAGTTCAAATAGTAGACAAGCCACTTTATTTCACTTGTAGAGTCTCATATGTGGCCCCAGAGTCTTTAAAATATGATTTAAGTTGTTTAATTGTATCCAAAGCAAAATAGTAAAATTATTGTAGGAAAGGAATTAAGTGGTAATAGAGATATAGATAATGAGAAGTATTTAGGAGTACAGTTGGGTACTATTTGTTATTTCTAGAGCCAAATGGGACCCCCAGACCACTGGTTAAGAAAAGCGTTCACTCCAAAAGCTCCTTATCTACTGGATCAAAGCAGTGCTGCCAGTCCCTCAGATAAACAGTGCAAAAGATTATGGCACACTATGAGCGATGAGAAGGTAACAGACAGAGACAGATTGAAACAGTCAGAGACAAATACATAGAGATTGAAAGGAGCCTCTTCTAATACAGTCTGCCATAAACTATTATATGCAATAATGCTGAGCAGGGGGCTGCCATTGCAGAGATAGTTAGTCTAGGGCGGGGACCTAGAGCATTGCCTACAATAGATATAAAGAATTGATTATTCCTTTTTGTATTACAGCACAAGGCACTAACGCAGGTTTGAAGCCACGTACCATTTGCTAAATTAAACAATCAAAATAAAAACAGAACAATACAAAATGAGAGGTGTTTATTTTTCTTGATTTCCTGCTGCAAGTTTAAATGGGTAAAACCTTATACAAAACTACAAAAGTAGAAGTGCCCAATCTGAGAACGAACAATACCTGAAGAAGGTATGTCCTATAGGTCTTGTTACCTACTCAGAGAGCAATCTCTTTTAGCCACTTGTGCCCTTCACAGGAAGAAATATCCTGTAGTAAATCAGTCTGGTCTCACTCACTAGAGTGACCCAGCCCCGAAATACCAGGCAACTCTACCCTGAACATGAGAAACAGCAAACCCCAGATGTGTTTCGGCCTCTATGGGCCTCATCAGTGAGGTGCAGCTTTACTCTCTAAGGCACAGTGAGCAAGATGTCCATGTCTGGTTCCCCTATCACCCATAAGGTGAGAAAATCTAAACAAAAAATACTGCCTTAGGGTTTACTGTATCTCCCTGACGAGGCCCACAGAGGACGAAACGCGCCTGCTGTTTGCTGTTTCTCCAGGGAGAATTGCCTGGTATTTGGGGGCTGGATCACTCTTTTGAGTGGGTCCAGACTGATATACTTCAGGATATTTCTCCCTGTGAAGGGCACAAGTGGCTAAAAGAGGTTGCTCTCTGAGTAGGTAACCAGACCTATAGGACAAACCTACTTGGTAATTGTTCGTTCTCAGATTGAGCACCTCTAATTTCTGTTTTGTTTATTACAAAACTGATGTTTATTTGTTATAATATACAGTAACTGCATACAAGATAGTTTTGATACAAATGTATACATTGTTATTCACTCTTCCCATCTCTCATTTTATATATAATAATGCTAGTGTATTGTATTGCTTTGTTCGTTTGCTAGTCTCGTGATAGGACCATAATCCCCTGATAGTACCAGCAAATTAGAGGGATTATTCAGTTTTATCACTGTCAGGGGCTGTACCTGCACACAGAGGAATGGGCCAATTTTTTTTTATTTTACAAGCTGTTAAACAGGACTGTTTGTATCAATAGGATTTGTTGAGTATAAATCTATACACTGACAAGGATGGGAATTTATATTTGCTCTGGAAGAAAGGGCCTTTGGAGAGTTGTGATAGGAATATTTGGCCTAGGGAGTCAAAATTGAAGGATCGTCAGTCAACTAATGAGCCGGATAGCATAAATTTAACCCTGTTGGCTGTCAATTTTCCTGATTTTAATCCTGATTTTAATGGATTAATAAAAGTTACATTTTAATGTATCCATTTTTGTCTTGCATTGTTTGACAAAGATATATACAGTGCCTTGGAAAAGTATTCACCCCCTTGGCATTTTTCATGTTTTGTTGGCTCACAACCTGGAATTAACATGGATTGTTTGAGGATTTGCATCATTTAATTTACAGAACATGCCCACAACTTTGAAGATTTTTTTATTTTATTATTGTGATCAACAAATAGGACAAAATAACAGAAAAAGTCAATGTGCATAACTATTCACCCCCCTAAAGTCAATACTTTGTAGAACCACCTTTTGCGGCAATTACAGCTCCAAGTCACTTTGCATAAGTCTCTATGAGCTTACCACATCTTACCACTGGGATTTTTGCCATTTCCTCCTTGCAAAACTGCTCTAGCTCCTTCAAGTTGGACGTTTAGCTTAATTAAGCCTCAGAATAACATTGTACCTATCCCAAGCATGATTAAATTCCTTAACTGTGTTTATCTCTGACACTTCCGCTGGATGGCTGTTCCACTTATCCACTAACCTTTCTGTAAAGTAGTACTTTTTCACATTACACCTAAATCTTCCACTTTCCAACTTTTAATCACAATCTATTGTTCTTGCCTTCTTCTTTTTGCACAATGTACATTAAAGGGAGGTAGGTAGTAAGTAATAGCAGGGGAGAATAGGGAATGGGGGATAGGGTAATGGATGAGAAAAAGAAATGAGAACAAGTTAAAAAAGTAGTAAAAGAGGACAGTGGAAAAATAAAGTAGAAAAATGCGAAATGGATAAGGGTAAGAAAATGTTACAAGGGGGGGGGGATGATGGGACAACTGTAAAACCAAATTACAGGACAGGTAATACACCTGGAAGCTCTGCATCGCATATCTTGGCTTAGACACACACACATATAAATATATAAACAATATTCACTTTTAATTTTAACCTCAGAACTAATTCAAACGATCACCAGACAATGCAACGTATGACTATCTGGATTCAAGTACTTGCAACATATGGGACGCTGTGACACTGATATTTAATCTCTTCCTTTTCAGTGTCCTGCTGGCAGATTGATTGCTCAGAGCATGAATCAAAACCACACACAAAATGACCATAAATATTTTGAATGGGCCAATTCACACAATTGCAATGTCTGCGAGACAGATGTAATGACAAGTAACCAGAGCAACAGACACATCTCAATAATACAACACCAATATAATGTGCGTGCTGCACACAACTGGAATATCAAATAACTACCAAACAATAACTGGAATTAATAGGAAATCACAAGAGAACGGCATGTGTTACATAAAATAAATGCTCAATATTACATACAATTTCACCAAAAATCCTGTTTTATTGCTTATTTTTATCTGCTAAGAAAACACCTTCCCTTTTAGACTTTGTTAATTTCACTCATGTTGAAGAACCTCTTCAGTTGTATATTATCCTGTTGAGTATATTTAGTAAAAACTCACATATCAGTGTTTGTCTACTAGGTGTAGGAAATCACATCTCCTGGTGTTTGCCTGTTACAATATAGAAAAAATAAAATACCAAAATAGAGGTGCTCAATTAGAGAACAAACTAACCTTAATAGGTTAGTTCTATGGGCATAATAACCTACTCTGAGAGCAGCCTCTTTTAGTCACTTGTGCCCTTCACAGAGAGAAATATCCTGTAGTATATCAGTCTGGTCCCACTTTCTAGAGTGGTACAGCCCCGAAAGACCAGGTAATTCTACCCTCAACAGGAGAAACATCAAACCCCAGACGCACATTTCAGCCTTCATTGGGCCTCGTCAGGGAGGTTTAGCTGATATCTCCCTTAGGCACAGTGAGCAAGGGATCCACGTTTGGAGTACCCTATCACCCTTAGGGAGACTAATCCCTAAGGGTCATTTAAATAAACAAAATACCAAAATAGAGGAACACCTCTAATTTCGTTGTTGTGTATGCAAATTACCCTTAGGGTTTTTTCTCACCCTAAGGGTGATAGGGCAACAAGGCATGGACTCCTTGCTCACTGTGCCTCACTGATGAGACTGAAACGTGTTTGGGGTTTGCTGGTTATTCCGTGTTAGGGTAGAAGTGCCTGGTATTTTGGGTCTGCGTCACTCTTTTGAGTGAGACCAGACGGATATACTACAGGATATTTCTCCCTGTGAAGGGCACAAGTGAGCTAAAAGAGGTTGCTCTCTGAGTAGGTAACCATATATAGGACTAGGACAATCCTTCTTCAGGTATTGTTCGTTCTCAGATTAAGCACCTCTAATTTTGTTGTTCTGTTATAATATAGCACACAATGCTATAGCATAACACATCTCTCAATGTTAGCCTGTTAGATCTAGCACACAATGCTATTATATTATTATTATTATTATTATTATTATTATTATTATTATTATTATTATTATTGTTGTTTATTTGTAAAGCTCCAACATTTTCCGTAGCGCTATACATTAATTGTGTTCAAAGCAAGGGCCCTGCCTTTGAGCTTAGAATCCAGCATCCAAAGTGCTTTCCCAAAGCACCTTGCAAGAGTAAAAACTTGCAGACTTATAATGTAATATATAACATCTCCCGGTGTTTGCCTGTTAAATCTAGCACACAGGGTTATAATATATAATATATCCAGGTATTTGCCTGTTAAATTTAGCACACAACGCTATTATATATCATACTAGCGACTTGCCCGTCAAAAATGACGGGGCAATAAACATTTTAAGCTGGGAATGCTGTTTGCCACACAATGTAAGTCTCTGACACTCTTAAACTTTTTGTTATGTAGAAAGAAGGACAACAACTATAATAACTTTTTTTTATTTTTTTAACAGTCAACTTGTATTTCAACAACTGGTAAACGATAATTTTTTAACCATATTAAACAGTTTTATCGTCATGTATGCAGAAATAATGTAACAATGGATGAGGTTTGTATGAATAAATATTTGTAAACCATTACATAAATACTTTGCAACACGCAACTTATATTTGAAACATTAGTGAACCATTTTTTATTAACAATTCTAACATTTTGAATACTGGGGTATGGATGAGTAACATAACTTTATATCAACTTTAATTTAAAGTACTGTAAAACCACATAGGTATTGAATCCAGATGAAGGCAAACAGTAAAAAACAAACAAACAAAAAAAAACAACTTTCAAACTTATCCAATTGTATCAAAGAAGGGAAAAAATGAATTCCTCCCTGACCCCATTAACTGGCGATCAGATTACTCCCTGGATCAATACTATGTATTTCATTTTACATTTAATGTTTACAACAATATTACTATTCCTACTAACATGAACACTTATTTACATACAATGAAACAACTTTGTGACCTTTGAAAAAACAATGTTAACATTACAAACAGGAAGTTAATGTATTAAAATGTAAACAGTAAAAGTAATAAAAAATGCAACGTAACTGTTTTGTGGGGCCAATCCTGGCAACAGGACACTTCTAAGACATTCCAATACTTTTTGTTTTTGAATGTCCAAGTGGTTCCCTTAAAAAGAGCCCAGCAGACTTTTAATTGTGTCTATGGGATATAACCACTGTTTATTCTTGTTGGTTTTTTTTACAGTTTTTGTTATTGTTGTAGTTTTGTAAAATTGTACATAGGAAACTCTATGTAAAATAGTGGTCCTCTAAAAAGAGCCCGAGTGACATAAAATTATGTCCTCAAAATAAAAGCACTGTTCTCTATGTTTACAAAACCATATTTTAGTAAAAATGTGTCCATCCTGTAATAGGTCACCCTGACTTGGGTTGTCTTCAGTTGAAACTTTAATATCATCTGAAATATGATGCAACATAGAGTTTTCCATGTAAAAAACAGGTTCCTGTAAAAAAAGTACCCACAGACTTAAAAGTTTGTCCTTGGGATTTATTTATGGCCAGGGCAAATGCCATGATAACTGGAAATTGTCTCATTTGAAGGACAAAGGCAAACCACTCTCACTTGGAGCCAAATCAATTCTTGGTATAAAAAACTTGTTCACCTTTATGGGTACCATTCATAATCTCTGCATGTATGAAATTATCTTTTAAGTCCTGCACAATTAATCTGGTCCCATTACAAAGTCCTTTTTTGGATTTATATTTCTCAATAGTATGACAACCGCCCCTTTTTTCAGTTGCAAAACATGTGGTGGCATTCCAGATGGTGTTAAAGAATTAATAAATTCTATACTAAAGTTAGATTCACTGTCTTTATCGTCAGCCAGAACTGAATCTGCACTGTAATCATTTTTTTGGGGTGCGTTGATGAATTTTAAAATTTTGGTATTTAGATTCAAGGCATCTATATTTTTGGATGTTAATATCACTTTGTTTGCAATGTCCGAGTAATCGTCGTTATTGAAAGTTTTTAGAAAGATTGCCGATATGAGTTATTCCTTGCAAACCATTTGTGATGGAATTTAGACGGTATCATCCGGTACATTATTTATTTGTGGATGTTTTCCTTCTGCAATTTGAATGAGCCAATCATTGAATTAATTTTGGCCTTCAGATCTCATATTTAATTCTAAATTCAGAAATATTTTCCACAGTTTACTTGTCTTGATACATGTTTCAATGATGTCAGTCCTATTTTCATGTGGCACAACTGGTAATGTTCGCCTAAAATCTCCTCATTACAACATCACCTTTCCACCAAATGGCAAATCATTACCCATCACTTCTTTTAATAATCGATAAATACATTGCAAAGCATGACATGACATTATTTTTGCCTCATCTATGATAATTCATTTACCTTTTTTTAACTTTTTTTGCTTGTAAAGAATTCAGTGGAATATCTGAAACTGATGTTTCTAAAATGGGAACTGGCAGTTTAAATACACTATGCACAGTTCTGTCACCTTCTAACAAAAGTGCGGCAATTCCAGTTGTTGCAAATTGCATTGCTATTTGACCCTGTGCTTGTATGTAACTCATCAAACTATTGTACAGATATGTTTTTCCTGATCCACCAGGGCCATCTAGATAGAAATAACGGTCTTTGACCATTTCATCATCTGTAGCATTTGTGATGGCATTAAATGCTTGCAATTGTAAAGTATTTAAAATTGACAGTTTTTTTTGTGTTTTTTGTTTTTGAAGCTCAGTCTCATAGTCATCAAAGTTGATGTCAGGCAAATTAAAACTTGCACAATTTAATCCATGAGCAAGAAATATTTCTTGAATTTCCATTAATGCTTTTAAGAATGCAATTGGCTCATTGTAACGTTTTAAGAAGTCTTTACACATATTTAATTTAAATGTTTCCCACAAAGCAAATGCCTCAGGTACACTGCAAAATATGCAAATAAATGCAAATTGTTCTCTCATTTGATTTGGCATTTGACATAGTGCTACTTCTTCCAGACACCTCTCCCATTCTGTATCATCTGCTTTGAAGTATTGATGTCTTGCAGTGAATAGGAGAGTATTGTAAACTGTCATTCACAGTGCGTAAATGTTCATAACTTTGTGCACCGGGAACATGTAAAAGAAGTAATCTTAAACTGAAACGTTCAATGTCTCTTGGGCTGACGGTATAAATTTGTGGGATAATTTTATGAGAATCTCTTTTTGGTTGCTGCCATTGGCCATTTACAAATACATAGTGATATGGAATCTCATTGTATGAAAATTGTCTGGCTTCAGTGTTCTGTCAGTTTAATTGAAACTGAACAGTAAGTGTTGTTTCTCAATGTTCACTTTGGTCTAAGGCAGTTCTATCATTGCTTGCAGTAAATCAAACAAACTGACTTTGTGGCAAATGTACAGCTAATTGATACACAGCATGTGACCGATCATGCATCTCAAATTTCAGAAGATGCCACATTGCTTCTAGAGCACTGACATAGCGAGCATCTAAATAATTAGAAAGTTTGTCATGTAAAAGTGGATTTTCCTTTTCGTTTTGTGAACCTTGCACAACAACAGTTGCTGCATCATATCCTTTGTATATATATTTATACACATATTTGATGGATTTAATAGAAGTGCAAGCTTCCACATTTATGTGTGCATTATACTTCCTAAGCAAATGTGGATTGTATGGAACTACATACCTATTATCGACCTTTTGGCCACGGATAATAACTGTTTGTCCTTCTCTTCTTTTATACAAAGGGTATCCACACTTAGCATAAGTTTGCATTTGAAATTGTTTTGGGAACTCTTTTGTACATTTTTTTATTTTCCATACATGGTGAATTTGGATTGATATCTCCACATGGCCCATGAATCATTCTGTATGTTACAATGTCATAAAGTTTTGAATATTTTTCTGGATGTGGCAATTCAACAGTAATTACTGAATCCACTCTCTCTGCAGTATTCAATGTATCTTTTTCCTGCAGGATTAAAAGTATGTAGGCATGTGGCAGGCCGCTTTTTTGAAATTCAATGGTATAAACCCAAGCCACACATTTTGCAAATAACTGTGCTTTAGTTATATAATGTATTAATGAGTTTTATTTTGAATACTCTTGCCACTAAATCTGGTCGGTCAGAAGTATTTTGTCCAAGATTCAAATTTTCCTTGATTTCTGGCCATTGTGGAGTACATGTGAATGTAATGAATAAATCTGGTTTTCCAAATTTTTTTGTGACAATAGCCATGGCATCATTATATCTTTTTTGCATATTGCAAGGAGATCCTTGAAAAGCGGATTGCTCTTCCAGCTGGAATGTCTCTGTTGGTAGCCAATTCAGCGACATAATCCATCAATCCACAATATTGTTCTATGCAAAGCTTGTTTTGTTGAAATTTGATCAAATTTAGATAATTTGCTTCGACTTGTAGATAGGAATCAATAATCCATTGTTGTGTGAGTTTGCCCCCACATAAAATAGGATCCAAATTATCCTGAATAGCAGTTTGTGCCACTTTATATTCCAGCATAGAAATATTGCCTCTAACACAAACTTTACTATTGGGATAACTTTGCAATTGTAATTTTGGTTCCCATCCTGTCTCACCATTTGGAAAGATTATGGGATATGTCATTGGATCCAAATTACAACTTAATATATTTATGTTTATAAAAGGTTGGTCTTCATTGCGTGGATATATTTTAATATCCCGCTGAAAAGGTGGTTCACCATCCTCATTTTGAAAGACCATGGCAACCTCATTTACTGTTGGTAAATTATACCATCTTTGATCAGTATTGCGATCTCTTTTCAAAGCCATATTTACTCTTGCCATTGGAAATTTATGTATTTGAGCATGTTGCTATTGTTCTTTTTCAACCTGTGCTAATTGTTTGTATGCTTGACTGTATGGGTTGTTGGCCATCATTTTATCCAGCTGTTCAAAGACTATGCGCAAACACTGTTTATTTTCTGGAAGTGTCATCAGTTGTTCAACAGCTTCCATTGTATCTAAGATATATAATTGTGCACTCTCCTTCTTGTGGGTGTAAATGTGAAGTGCGTTGGTAAATTTGTCATTGAACTCTAAAACATTATGGACCATGTCATGGGACATTTTCTGCTAATGTAGCACCCATAGAAGCAAATGAAATTGCACTGTTATAAGACCTGATGTTTTTATTTTTAAATTGGTATAATTTGGAAATGTTGGATCACTCATTATACTTTGTAAGTAATCTGGAAATGTGTGTCTTTGTGGAAGTCTTACCTTTCTGACAGCAACTAATGAAGTCTCCGTCCGTTGGTTTTTCCTTGAGAAAATGATAGGCACCACACAACTGACAAACCACATTGAGTAATCCACAATAATGAGTGTCTACTGTTAGTGCTGTAATGAAAGCACTATCCTGAGCTTCCTCAACATAGATATCACTACAACTTTCTATATCTACATTGGTGTCATGTGTATGAACATTGGTGTCATAAGGCAATATTTGGTCATTAGGCAATGTTTCACATACATTTTTTTGTTTACTTTTTGTTTGTTTTTTAAGCTCCAGCACACACACTTTGTGCTTTCTTACTCATTTTTATTTTATTTAAAAGTCTCTGTCAGTCTTCTTCTCTTAAGCGTTGGGAAGTCTTGGGTGACTGTGCATCTCTCCACCTTTGCTTCTTTTCCCTTGCTGCTCTTCTTTTGCGTTCAATCCTGTCTTCTCCGTTGTCGGCCATTGTAATCTGTAATTGTAAATAAAGGTGTAAGATATGTTTTTTGTATTCTACATATTGTTTTTACCTGCTCTCAATGCAAAACCTATATAGCATTAATTAAAAAATGACATTATTTGAAAAGCATTTGTAATTTTCACCTGAAAGAAAATAATCCATTATAGTATTTTTTTTTATTGGCATACATTAAAAAGGAAAGTGCTGCACATATATATATATATATATATATATATATATATATATATATATATATTTTTTTTTTTAATAATTAATTATTAAGTAATTAATAAATTAATATACGTTAATGAATTAATCAATAACTGACATGAATGGTAAACCGAAAGAGGTAATTATGTTTTCCTAAAGAAAGGCAAACACAAAGAGCTATGAGGACACTACATTATTCTATCCGGCACAATTCTAGGTTCAGAGCTGACGCTAGTATCCATTTATGCCCCGACGACATCTCCACACAAAACTCTTTTAAAAATCCTGAGAGTACTTGAATCTAACGCCCATGAAAAAACGATAATAGGGGGAGACCTCAATCTGACATTAGATTCTCTCTTAGATCGATCTAGGGGCCTAGACTGTGGTCGGTACACAAATAAAATGCAACAAATTAAGAGATTATTAAACGCTATAGGCTTAGTGGACGCCTGGAGAGGGCATCACCCAACCAGACGGGAATATACTCACTACTCGCATGTACATGGATCTTATTCCCGAATCGATACAATACTAGTAAGCGCGCCAATTTTTGATATGACTAGATCAGCCGAAATTAATGTATGCCCATGGTCGGATCATTCGGCGGTGACCCTGACAATAGACTTTGGCGAGACCCAGAAAAGCCCTTTTATCTGGAGGCTAAATGAAATTTTACTACACAACCCCACATTCAATAGCCAAGTAGAGAAAGACCTACGACTATACTTTGACATCAATGACACTACAGACGTAGGGATGGGCTGGATCTGGACTGCCCATAAGGCGTATATACGTGGCACCTATATTAAGCTTGCTTCGGCCTTTAAGAAGCAATGCCTGCAGAGGGAAACAGAGATCAGAAAAGAACTCCAAAGACTAGAGAGACATAACCAGACTAACCCCTCTCCTCAAACAAGACATCAAATAGATAGATGTAGACTTGAATTCGACAATGCTCTCTCAATGCGGACAGACAAAGCACTGAGGCGCACCACCCACCTATACTATACGAAGGCGAACAAACCTAGCTCCCTTCTAGCGAGGAGACTGAACCCTAGACCCCTTCAGCAAAAAGTTTTAAAGCTTAACACCACAAATGGGTATCCCTCAGTAAGCCAAACAGAAATTAAACAGACCTTTGCGGCTTTCTATCAAAAAATCTATGCTGCAACTATCCTACAAGGCCCAGATGCGACCCAATCCTATCTGACATCTTTAGATCTACCCAAGGCCACGGAACAGGACATAAGCATGCTTAACTCTGACATATCAATAGAGGAGGTACTCAGAGCTATTGAAAATCTCAAATTAGGTAAAGGCCCGGGCCCAGATGGGTTCCCAAACCCCTACTATAAAACATATGCTGGGCTTCTAGCCCCCTATCTATGCAGGCTTTTCAACTCCATTCTGAATGGAGAAGCCATACCACCTGAACTCAATAGGGCTGACTTGGTGGTGTTCCCTAAGGAGGGCAGGAACCCCCTGGAGGCCAAAAACTACCGCCCAATATCCCTCCTAAACTGCGATGTTAAGATGCTAGCAACGATAATGGCAGACAGGATCTCCAAGTTCCTACAGGAACTAGTACATAAAGACCAGACGGGCTTTATCCCATTCAGACAAGCAGCAGACAATCTTAGACGAACTTTAAATGTACTACATCTGGCGCAAAGGGTTGGTATCCCGTTTTGTGTCTTGGCCCTTGACATTGAAAAGGCCTTTGACACGGTAGAGTGGCCCTACTTACACACGACACTGGCCAAATTTGGCTTCAAAGGACGCTTCATAAATCTGCTACGCTCTTATTATCATTTGCCCCAGGCGGCTCTAAAACTACCAGGGCCAAACAGGGAGACTATAGACATACGGAGAGGAACAAGACAGGGGTGCCCCCTGTCTCCATTACTCTTTGCGCTGGCCATGGAACCTTTGGCCCAAAAAATCAGATGCACCGCAAACATAATATCTAGGTGATGTTAAGCAATGTGGTACAATTCCAAGCACAAAAATTATAAAGGAATTCCTATATGTACTAGATCAATATGATGCAATAAGTATGGCTACTATGAACATTGCATATATTTGCTCACCAATGGTTGAAATGTATTAATCCACTTCTATTCTGACGCAAACTCCATTTAATAAAAAGATGTTTGAAAAAAAAAAAGTTAATTAGGTAAGCATATATGTAAGCATAAGTAATATTTTTTTTTTTTTTAATTATTAATGAATAATAAAAATACTAAGGGCCTCATTTATTTGAAATTTGGGCAATTGATTCGGGCTCTATATAAGCACATATTTTTTTTACAGACGTTTTTAGTTGGTGAAGACCTTACTTTTGGATAGATGTTAAGTAACTTAAAACTTCTGTAAAAAAATATGCTATGTTTCCTATATAGAGCCCTATTACATTTTCAAAATCACAATTGAATGAGGGCCTAAATGAATATAGGTTAATTAATTAATTAATCATTAACTGTCATCAATGCAAAACAAAAAGTGCCTCATGAAATCATATACCTGTGAAATTCTGCTTATTGCAGATGAAATCTTGCAGAGCTGAGTCTGTGTCTTCAGTCAGGTGCAGAGATGAGGAATCTGTAAAATTACATGAAAATCATTTTGAATGTTTGTATTCAATAAATGTGTGACTCATTGAAAGTATGATGTTTAATTGGCATACATGCAAAACATAAACGCATAATCATCAATATATTCAGAAATAAAAGCAGTAAAAAATATGAAATATAGCATGTGTTAGAATCTAAGAAACTGCTTTAAATATTTAAGTGCTGTGAAGGTCCTATCCCTGTCAGGCAATTATATGCACTCCAGATATGTGCTTTGTAATGTACATGAATGAGCAGTAACGCAGATATATATAAGTTATATAAATTGTGATATTTTTATTGCAGTGTTAAAACATTTTTTAAAAAATGTTAATGATTACTAATTATTAATTAATTAATATATCATTATACGTTAATTAATCAATAACTGTCATCAATCCAAAATAAAAAGACTTAATCCTTTTTTCTTCCATAAGAACATAATTAAATGATATACCTGTAAAGGGGATCATTATGCTGTTCAAAGGCTGCAAACGTCACTCTCTGTGTTCAGTCAGCTGCAGAGAAAATATTTGTAATATTTGGATTAATTTCTATCAGGCAATCAGCAGCAAAAAGGGTATGTCAGTGCATTGTAAAACATACATATTGTTTGTGGTCCTTTTTTTATTATTATTACTAATTAATAGTTAATAAAGTAATGTAGGTTAATGATCAGTAATACAGATATATAACTGCAATCTGAAATCTATATTTTTTATTGCACAGTAAAATGCACATTTTTTTTCAATGATTACTAATTAATAAATTAATGTACATTAATAATCAATCAATGAATAAATGTATTATGAAGAGCTAAGTATTAATATATTCATAAACTACAAGCATTGTAAAATATAGAATATTTGTTGTTTATAATGACTACTAATTAGTAATTAATCCAATAATGTACATTAATAATTAATCAATAAATAAATACGTATATTACAAAGAGCTAAGCAAAAGTATTCATAAAGTAAAGGCAGTGTAAATTATAAGTTTGTTGCTCAATTTTCTTAACTAATAATATATAAAAAAATGTAATAATAATGAATTGATTAATTATTTATTAATGAAAAGTAATATAAATTAATATATTTTACCTATTTGTAATTAATATTTAGCAATCAGTATCCTGAAGAGCTTACAATCTCTTTGGATTTTCCGGCAGAAGAAAATGTCCACTCAGACTGTCATCACCTGAGGAGAAAGTGTTAGCTCTGTGGCAAGTGTGTCCTATATATAGACTGCGTGCGCGAGACAAAACCGTTGGTTTGGGCTGGAAAGCCGCCATTTCTGAATCTTAATGTGCAAATGTATAAGTTAGTGTTGTAAAACGACGGCGTTAGTGTATGTTGTATGCCTTTTGCAAGCATTTTGCATCCTTCCTATTAGTATTTTTTCTACCTCGTAGGTCCCTGTCAATGTCGTACGTCCCTGGCTGCGTTTCCGCGGTTCGGGGTCGTGTAGCCTCGTTTTAATTTTTTCGTACGCCATTTTTTTTCCTGCTTAGCCGATTTTCAAGTGGCAAAAATGCTCAAATTCTACATAAATTTGCGTGCAACCTTACTCCCAGATGTGCTGACTTTCCCCCCGTGCTTTGCGTGAGTTTTATTAAAAATTTTTTTATATATTTTGGTGTGTTTTTGTTGTTTTTCGATCTACGAGTTTCAGCCGTTAACCTCGTATTTTTGCGACCGTGGGTCGTAATTTTTTTTTCTAAGTCCTGATTTCTTTCCTATTTTTGCAACCTCGTATTTCATTTTTTTCTAAGTCCCCCGGGTGGTATTTTTTTTTTTTTAAAGTCCCACTTTTCTGGGGGGGGGGGGGGGGGGTAAAGAGAGTGAGGTTTTTTTTTACCCGCTTTTCTGGGGGGGGGGGGGGGGGTTACCGAGAGTCAGGCGCAAATGCGGACCCTTGCATTTGGGGCCCTCATTGTAGCCGACGTTGGAGCCTCCACCTCCACAAATGCGAGCCTACAAAGCGTGACGACTCGCAGATTGACAATTATTATATTATACTAGCGACTTGCCCGTCAAAAAATGACGGCAATGTGATGTATATGTTTGTGAAGTTGTTTAGTTATTTAAATATATTTTTGACCCTTGTAAGTATTGTGATATGAACATGTATTTTTGTAAAACGTTGATGTAATGGTTTTTTAAAATGAATTTTGTATCTGAAGAATTGTTCACTTTAATATACATAGAATCCAGAGGAAAGTAAAAAGTAAAAAGACTTTTTGAAACGTGCCGAATTTTAACATGAAGTTTAAAATATATGTAAGCAATAACCTTGAAAGTATATATTTTTAAAATTGAACTTTATTTTTTATGTAACTTTGGAAGTTTTGCAAAACATTTGTGTAATTTTGAACATTATAAACAGGAACATAGTAAATACATTTTGTAACATAATTTTGAATTAAAAGTATTAACATTTGAATGTAAAAACAGTTTAACTTTAAATTAATCAGTATTAACATGCAATTTGTATCAGAATAATTGTTAAGTTTAATATACATTGAATGTAGAGGAAGGCATACAGTAAAAACTCTCCTTAAACCGTACGTAATTAAAGTAATTCATTACTGAGCACATAAAGTGGCGATAAACATTAATGTAGGTAGTAATCTTAAGATAACAGAGAATATTTACATTGTGACTTAAAAGGTGCTTGAGCTCTTAACATGAACTTTGTAATATGTTGAATGAAATAACTTGAAAATATTGTTTTTAAACTTGTAACATTAGAAACATTAACATAGTGACTTAACATTTTATCATAATTTTTCATAGAAATGCAAGGCAAGTATTTTGTGAGGCGAATTATCCATAAACATGACTTCCATTAATTATGACTGAATTAAACAACCAATTGTTTTGTATTTTTGAATGTTTTTCCAAAATGTTTGCATGGCTTTAGTTTGTATCCTGCAAAGTTATAGTACTTCATAGTAGACAATGTTTTTAGTAAAAATACGTCCATCTTCTAATAAATCACCTTGACTTTCATTGTTTTCAATGTAAACTTTAATAGCCTGTGGATTTTTGCACCGTGACAACGCAACGTACAATTGACCATGTGCAAAAACTGGTTCTTCCAAGAAAATACCCACAGATTTGAAAGTTTGACCTTGTGATTTATTAATGGTCATGGCAAATGCCATAATAATGGGAAATTGTCTTCTTTGAAGTATAAAAGGGAGACTACTTTCACTTGGTGCTAAATCTATTCTTGGTATAAAAACTCTCTCTCCTTTATGGGTCCCAGTTAAAATTTCAGCATCTATAAAATGGTCCTTTAATTGTTGAACAATTAATCTTGTGCCATTGCATAGACCTTTTTTGGGGTTCATATTTCGCAGTAACATGATAATTGCACCTTTCTTTAGCTGCAAAATATGTGGTGGCATTCCAGAAGGAGTTAAAGAGTTAATGAATTCAGTAGAAAAGTTTGCCTGACTTTCATTGTCATCAGCAAGTACAGAATCAGCACTGTGATAATTTCTTTGTGGTGCTTTAATTTTTTTTAAGATTTCATTATTAAGTATTAATGCATCTTTATTTTTACACGTTAGTATAACTTGGTTGGCAAGCTCGGAATATTCTTCGTTATTTATGCTCCCTTCAAATATAGCCGATATAATATCTTGTTGACAAATCATATGAGGTGGGATCTCTACAGTGTCGTCAGGTAAATGTAGTATTTTTTCTGTTCTGCCTTCTCCAATTTTAATAAGCCAATCATTGAAATAAGTTTGGCCTTCTGATCTCATATTTTGTTGCAGTTGAAGATGGGTAAAATGTTTCCATACTGTACTTGACTTTATACATGTTTCAATAATGTCTGTTCGATTTCCATGTACAACGACAGGTAATGTTTGTCTAAAATCGCCACCCAACAACATTACCTTTCCACCAAATGGAAAAATATTATCCATGACTTCACGAAGCAAACGGTCAATACATTGGAGGGCATAGCATGACATCATTGTGGCCTCATCTATTATAATTAATTTACATTTCTTCAATTTCTTTGCTTGTAAGGATGTCATGCGAATATCTGACACAGAATTTTCTAAAATAGGCACTGGCAGTTTAAATCCACTATGAACAGTTCTTCCACCTTCTAATAAAAGTGCAGCAATTCCAGTAGTGGCAAACACCATTGCTATTTTTCCTTGTGCTCGTACTGAACTCATTAATAAATTGTACAAATATGTTTTTCCTGATCCGCCAGGTCCATCAAGATAGAAATAACGCTCTGTCACCATGTCATCATCTATAGCATTTTTAATGGCATGAAATGCTTGCAATTGTAGTGTATTTAAAGTTGCAAGTCTTTCTTCTGTTCTTTCTGCTTGTAGTTGAATGTCATAGTCTTCAAAGTTAATGTCATCTATAAGACCTGGATCAGGCAAATTAAAACTTGCACAACTTAATCCATGAGTTAAAAAGACTTCTTGAATTTCCATTAACGCTTTTAAGTGTGCAATGGGTTAATTGTATCGTCGCATAAAGTCTTCAGCCATATTACTTTTAAAAGTCTCCCACAAAGCTAATGCATTTGGAGCATTTGAGAAGATACAAATAAAAGCAAATTGTTCTCTCATCTGTCGTGGCATTTGACATTGTGCTGCTTCTTCTAAACATCTTTCCCACTCTGTATCATCAGCGAGTAAGTTTCTATGTCTTGCAGCTAAATGGAAGGATTCATATACAATGTCATTAACAGTTCTTAATTGTTCAAAACTTTGTGCTCCTGGAACATTTAAAAGTAATATCCGTAAGCAAAAACGTTCAACATCTCTTGGACTGACTGTGTAAATTCGTGGAATTATTTTATTGCCTCTGGTTTTTCTTGCTCTCCATAATCCATTCACAAAAACATAGTGATATGGAATTTCAATATATAAGTATTGTGTTGCTTGAGCATCAGTGGAATTTAATGCAAACCATGCAGTTAGTGTAGTGTGACGATCTTCACTTTGTGCCAATGCATTCATTTAATTTCCAGCATGGAAATAGACTAAATGTCGTTGTGGCAAATGTACTGCTAACCTATATACTGCATGTGATCTATCATGCATTTCAAATTTTAAAAGCCGCCACATAGCTTCTGGCGCACTGACATAGCGAGCATCTACATGAGATGCAAGTTCATCATGTACTAACTCACTACTTTCAGGGTTGTCTGCACTTTTGACGACTACAGTAGCTGCATCGTAACCTTTGTAAATATATTTGTAGACATATTTAATGGATTTGATGGAAGTGCAGGCTTCTACGTTGATGTGGGCGTTGTACTTCATGAGTAAATGTGGATTGTAGGGTACTACATATCTATTGTCCACTTTTTTTTTACGAATAATGGCACTATCTCCTTCTCTTCTTTTATAAAGTGGATATCCATCACAATTTGCATATGTTTTGTCTCTATAATCTTTTGGAAAATCTTTTGAACATTGATTATTTTCCATACATGGTGATTGTGGATTAAGGTCTCCACAGGGTCCATGAATCATGCGATGAGTAACAATCTCATATAGTCTACCATATAGTTCTGGATCTGGTAGTTCAGCAACTATGACTGCATCCACTTTGTCCGAAGTATCTAATTTATCTTTCTCTTGAAGTATTATGAGAAGATGTGCATGTGGAAGGCCTCTTTTTTGAAATTCAATGGTATATACATAAGCAAGACATTTGCCAAATAACTGATTTATAGTAAAGTCACGTATTAATTCATTTAATTTGATCTTAAAAACTCTGGCTACTAAATCTGGTCGATCTGAAGCACTTTGTCCAATAAGTAGATTTTGATTAATTTCTGGCCATTGTGGATTACATGTAAATGTCACAAATAAATCTGGTTTTCCAAATTTTGTCACAATAGCCATAGCATCATTGTATCTTTCTCTCATATTTCGAGGAGATCCTTGAAAAGAAGATGGTAAAATGATGGCTTTGCCAGCTGTCATGTCTCTGCTTGTAGCCACGTCAGCAACATAGTCCATGAGTCCACAATATTGTTCTACACGTAGTTTATCTTGTTGATATTTTATAAAGTTTAAATTATTTGCCTCAACTTGCAAATATGAATCAATAATCCATTGTTGTGTTAGTTTTCCACCACATAAAATTGGATTAAATTCATCTCTAATGGCAATTTGAGCAACTTTAAATTCAAGCATAGAAACATTATTTTGGGTTCTGGCTTTAGCATTTGGGTAACTGGGAAGGGTTAATTTTGGTTGCCAACCTGCTTCTCCATGTGGGAAAAAGATGGGATATGTCATTGGATCTAAATTTGGACTTAAGATATTAATATTAATAAATGGTTGCGCCTCATTTCTGGGATATACTCTAATGTCTCTTTGAAATGGTGGTTCTCCTTCATCATTCTGAAAGACCATTGCAACCTCATTTGATGTTGGCAAGTTATAACGACGTTTATCAGTATGTCTGTCTCTTTTAAGCACCATATTAACCTTTGGCATGGGTAATTGATGTCTTTGTGCATGAAGTAGTTGTTCATTTTCTACTTCTGCCAATTTTTTGTAAGCTTTACTGTAGGGATTGTTGTCCATAATGTTATTTAGCTCTATAAAAACACTGGGTAAGCATTTTTTATTTTCTTCCATCTGCATACGTTGGTCAACAGCTTACATTGTATCTAGGACATATAGTTGAGCGAATTTTCTTTGCTCTCCTTCCTCTGGATGTAAATGTGAAGTCCGATGATAAATTTGTCCTTGGACTTTAAAACAGTAAGGACCATGTCCTGGTACATTAGCAGCCAATGTTGCCCCCATAGATGCAAATGATATGGCACTATTGTAGGATCTTATGTTTGGAAAAGTAGGTTCAGTCATAATATTTTGTAAATAGGTTGGAAATTGTTTCCTTTCTGGAAGTTTGAACTTTCCTTTTTGACAACAAGTAATAAATTGTCCATCTCTGGGTCTCTCCTGTTTAAAATAATAAGCCTCACAAAATTGATATTGTGTACTCATGTCCCCACAACTATAAACCTCTACTGCTAAAGGCCTGAGTAAAGGACAATTTGCAAAGCATATCGGATGTTGACTTTCATATTCATCAGGTGAAAAGTCATGAAATGTTTCAACAACAGGTTCTAAATGTTTAGTTTTTTTCGTGGATTTTCTTGGTATATGTTGTCCTTGTTTGGTTGAAATGTCCTTTAAGTTTTTAGTAAGAGTTTGTAAATGCTTTGTTTTTGTAGTTGCTTTTTTTGGTCTGTCTTGACTGGTATCTTGTAAAATGTCATCTGATGTTTTAGGAACAGTTTGTAAATGCTTTATTATCTTTTTATTTTTTTTGGTTGTATCTTTCATTTTTGCAGCTGATATTCTTTTATTTGCAAGTCTTTTGCGTTCTTTTTCTCGTCGAATTTCTTTCTCCTCCGGTGTCTGCTGGGCGGCCCATCTCTCTTGTCTTTCTCTAGTTTGACGTCTTTTCTTCTCTTCTTTGGTCTCGTTATAAGCCATATTAATCTGTAAAGGAAAAAAAATAAATGTATATGTGTATATTTTAATTTGTAATTCCTGTTAAAGATTCTTGTGCACAATTGGTGAAATAAAAGGCAAATCATTAATGTATCATTTATATTTAGTTAAATTTATAATTCCTGTCCTCACTGGCTAAGAATTTGGCCAATGGAATACTGCTGTAAATAAGCATGTAACATATTTTTTTAAAATAATGGTTTTATTTATTAAAAACGTTGTTTGTGGATAGATATTTACCACTGCAAAACTTCTTTGCTAAAAAAAAAAGTGATGTGGTTATTGAGCTATGTATTGCATAGTAGCAATTTAAATAGAATAAGGGAGATAGTAAATTTTATTTTTTATTTTTCTATTGACACGGATGCAACTGAAAGCAGTTTCTTTAGTTTTATACTTTAGTACTTATTATACTGTACCTTGGTTGAAGTGTGATTTAAATCCGAATGTTTGTTGGTCCTCGGTTCAAAATCGTTGTCCAATGGTGTGGTCCTCTGTTGGAAGTCCTCGTCCGATGGTGTGGTCCTGTGGCGATAGCCCTCGTCCGATGTTGTGGTCCTGTGGCGATAGCCCTCGTCCGATGTTGTGGTCCTTTGGTGAAAGTCCTCGTCCGATGGTCTGGTCCTGTGTTGAAATTCCTCGTCTGCTGGTCTGGTCCTGTGTTGAAATTCCTCGTCTGCTGGTCTGGTCCTGTGTTGAAAGTCCTCGTCCGATGGTCCGGTCCTGTGGAGAAAGTCCTCGTCCGATTGTCTTCACGCAATATCTGTTGTAATATAAAATAGAAAATGTTGTTTGAGTAAAATGTCTTTTAAATAAGTAAAAAATGTATGAATTTGGCTGTATTGTATCAGTTATTTTTTACTTTCTGTACAATCCCACGACTTTTGTTATTCTTATTTAAGGTTCTTAGTAAGGCTTGTGAGTTGTGATATATTAAATAAGAATATGAATTTATTTTGCTATGTGTTTATGTTATTTTTTGTACAATCCTCTTTTGTGCGCACCACTTGTGGTATACTTATTTAACCTTTATTGGGATGGTTATAGTTAGTGAAACATGAAATAATATAATTAATGTAGTTTGCTATGTGTTTGTGTTAGTTTTTGACAATCCTGTTTTGTGCGCACCACTTGTGCAAAAGTTATTTATTCTTGATTGTACTGGTTATAGGTTGTTAAACATTAAAGAAGAATGTTAATGTAGTTTTCTATGTGTTTGTGTGATTTTTTGTACAATGCTATTAGGTGCGCAACACTTTTGTTATTCTTAGTTTTGCTTCTTTGTAAGTCTTATAGGTTGTTAAACATTGAATAAGAAAGTTAATTTATTTTGCTATGTGTTTGTGTGAGTTTGTTCCAATTCTGTTTTGTGTGTAGCAGTTTGGGTCTCATTCAATTGCGATTTGGCTAATTGAATGGTGCCCTAAATAAGCACATAGCATATTTTTTTTAAGAAGTTTTTAGTCAGTGGAAAACTTTCTTTTAGATAGATTTTTAGTAACTAAAAACTTCTTTAACAAAAATGTTATGTTCTTATTTAGAGCCCTATTCAATTGTGCAAATTGCAATTGAATGAGGGCCTTTGTGTGTACCATATGTTGCATATGTTGCATAGTTTGCCCCTCATTCAATTGCATTTTTTACAATGTAATAGTACTCTAAGGCCGTCATTGAATTGCAATGTTGAAAATTGAATAGAGTTGTAAATAAGCACATCACATATATTTGTTAAAGAAGTTTTTACTTATTAAGCATCTATCTAAAAGCAAGGTTTTCACTAACAAAAAGTTATTTAAAAAATATATGTTATGTGATTATTTGGATCCCTATAGAATTAGCAAAATGGCAATTGAATAAGGGCCTAAAAGTGCTTATTTATAGCCATATTTAATTGTCCAAAATAGCAATTGAATGAGGGCCTTTGGTTACTGCATTTGTTATATTGTCAGCTCCTCATTCAATTGTGTTTTGGCCAATGGAATAGAGCTCAATATCAGCACAGAGCATATTTTTGTACCGAATTTTGTATTTAGTGAACTTGTATCCAAAAGCAACGTGTTCACTAAATAAAAAGTTCCTTTAAAAAATATGCTCTGTGCTTATATAGAGCCCTATTGAAATGGGCAAATCACATTTGAGTGAGGCCCTTGGCCATTAAAGATATATAGGTCCTCATTGAATTGCAATTTTGCCAATTGAAGAGGGCTCTATATAATCACATAACATATTTATTGAGCAAAGTTTTTAGTTATTGAAAACCTTGATTGTGGTTAGAAGTTCAGTAACTAAAAAGTTCTGTATAAAAAATATGTTATGTGCTTATATAGAGCCCTATTCAATTGAGGAAGTCGCAATTGAATAAGGCTCATGGTTCTTTCTTGTTTATACTTAATACTTTACCTTGATTGAAGTTTGGAATGACAGACGGTCCCCTCCTGCCAATCTTAATCCCCTGGTCTTCTTGTAGTGTCTGTTTGAAAAAGAAAGTGAAATAGTTATTTGTATATTTATAATTTTTCATCAAGCAAAGCATGGCCTTTTGAGCATGTAATGTCTTGTTGTATCCTACCTCTTCTTCTTTGTTGGTGTTCTTTAAAAGGGATTGTGCTTCACAGTGCACGGTGCAAATTGTTGAGAGACGCTGTTGATGCAAAGTCTGTTTGAATATTAAAAGAAATAGAAAGATTCAGCTTTATATGATCTATTGAATTGCAGTAAATTAATGTCATTTAAATATACTTCTGTAATTATTTTCAATTGACCTTATTTTTTGTTGGGGGCTACACACATATGTCACATACATGAAGCACATTCCATAGTTTAATGTAATTATTTTGTGTACGTGTGACATATCAGTATACATGACTCATATTTAAATGGTTAAATTAACCTTATATTTTTTTTTCCAACACACATAAATGTCTGTGTGTGAGATGTAACTATAGATGATACACATATATGTGTGTGTGACATATCAGTATACATGACATATAATGTCATTTAAATGTAGTTGTTTACTGATTTTGTTTTAAGCTAATTTTGTTGCAGTGGCAATACACATAAATGTGCGTGTCACATGTCACTATACATTATACACATATATGTCCGTGTCACATGTCAGTATGAAGGGGCAATACACATAAATGTGTGTGTCACATGTCAATATACATGATACACATATATGTCCGTGTCACATGTCACTATGCAGGGGCAATACACATAAATGTGCGTGTCACATGTCACTATACATTCTATACATATATGTGCGTGTCACATGTCACTATACATTATAGACATATATGTGCGTGTCAGATGTCACTATACATTATACACATATATGTGCGTGTCGTCACTATACATAAACCTCTGTTTAATATAGAATTATGTTTTTTTGTTGTTTTGTTAAATGAACCGTATTTTTTTTGTGAGCCTATACACATAAATGTGCCATATATGTCACTACATAAATCCTAGTTTATTTTTTTATTTGTTTGACCTGTCCTGATAATAAAATGTAATATATTATAGCTTACCTCTCAGTTGTAATTTGCACAATGCAAAGTAGTAAATTAGTAAAGAATTGTCTTCTCAAGTAAAAGCAGCAGTTATCTCAGAAGTCACTCCGTTGATCACCTGAGGAGAAATGTATTTTTTTGTTTGAAATAGGCAGTATTTATAAACTTGTAGAAAGTTCTGGAAAGTGAGACCGTTAGAACGCAATACGCATGCGCTATTTGCGTTCCAGCTTACAATTTGCGTTCCATCCGCCATTTCCTGCGTATTACTGTTCAAAATGGTGTTTAATATGATTGTGATACGTTCCGCATAGTATGTGTTTCATTATTGCGAGTAAGTGTAGTGTAGTTATGTCTGAAGCCTCGTTTTCGTTTTGTTCGTCGGCCATTTTTTCTCTCGCTTAGCGATGGTATTAGTGTCTAAAGTGTTTTATTTTGATTTAAATGTAGGTGTAACTTTTTTTTTTGAGGTGCTGGCTGGTTCCTCTTGCTGTAGGTAAGCTTTTTATGTGTTTGTTGTGTGTCTTTCTTAAGTTTTAAATGTTTGTATGTCGGCGTGTTGCGTCCGATGTTTGCGAGGTCGTAATGTGTGGTAACGTGTCTCGTATGGTGTTTGCGTGTGTAGCCTCGTTTTCGTTTTATTCGTCGGCCATTTTTTGTGTCGCTTAACAAATTTTTTAGTGTCTAAACTCTTTTATTTTGAGTGCAATTAAGTTGTAAGTTGCATTTTTAAGTTCCTGGGTGCTTCCTGTTTGTGTAGGTAAGGTTTTTATGTATGTCCTGTGTGTATGTATTGTGTTTGTAATTTTGTAATGTTCGCGAGTTGCGTCCGAGTGTTGCGAGGCCGTAATGTGTGTGAACGTGTGTCGTATGTTGTTTGCGAGTGTCGTAATGTGTTGCGACGTGAACTTTGCGAGATTCGCAGTTGTTTGGGTTGGGAATTTGTGTTGTGAATTTTGCAAGGGTCGCAGTTGCTGCAACTGAAGACCTCGCTTTGCGAGGTCCTCAGGTGCTGGCATGGAGCGCCTGTGGCGCTCCAAGCCAGCAACTGAGGCCCTCGCTTTGCGAGGGTCCTCAGTTGCTGGCAAGGAGCGCCTTCGGCGCTCCATGCCAGCAACTGAGAACCTGGCACAGTGCCCTCGCTACGCGAGCCCGCAGCGTTAGCAACAACTCGTACGCTCACAACTATATATGTGATTATTATGTGATCTCCCGGTGTTTGCCTGTTAAATCTAGCACACATGGCTATTATATATCTCATTGGTTATTTGGCTGTAACTAGTACAGCCAGTAAAGGGAGTGACTGATTTATCTATACAGCTCCATAAAAAAACTGATGCAGTTATCTGACACAACCTGATTATAGTTATTCAGAAGGGCTTCTATCTTTGTTGCAAAAGCAGTTTGCACAGGGACACAACAAATAATGTGGGAAAGTACTAATAAATATATAATTTTTTTAAATGACAAGTTATTTAAAAAAATGTCTTCTAGTAATAAATCAATAGCATTAAACTAACTGAATACTGGATAGCCTAGCCTCTAATATGCAAAAGAAAACCATTAATCCATGAATTAGTTAATTAGACACTGGGATGCTCTGATAGGACGATCTCCGGAGCTAGTTGACAGCCAAAATGTAATAAATAAAAGAAAATAAAAAAATACTAAATTCAATTTATAATACCTTCTTGTTGGAAATATTCATGTTTTTTTCTACTTTGCTAATTGGGCCTTAATTTGGTCCTATCCTCTTATGGTAGCGCAGCACAAGGCAGCAGCGGTGGCGGTGAGCATCTGCTAGATGGCGCTGCCGATATTCTGGTGCCATATCATAGAGTTAAGGTTTAGGTAATCTGTTAGGGTTGGAGTTAGGGTGAGGGTTAGGGTTAGTTTAAGGGTTAGGCTAACATTACAAGCTTAGAACTTCTCTCACATATCGGAGGGCTGCAACATATTGGCAGTGTCATGTAGCAGTTGGAGGCCGTATTGTAGCGCCGGACCTGTCCCGACACCATAACAGGATAGATCTCTTAATTTTTCTTGCATGAAAATCTTAATATTTTAAAACTATTTTTTTAATTGCATGATAGCAAAATTGACCCTAAAAATGTATGTTTCTTAAACTTAGTAAACATCAGTAAGTCATAGCATTATTATCTATATGTGTAAATAACCTTGTTCTTGTATCAAAGTTCACACTGAGAATAACTGCAGTAAATGTTTAATTAGTTGCGCCCGACCAATTAACCTTCCTGTACATTTTACTGATAATGGAATAATGATGCAGCCAGAGAGCCGCCTAACTACAGTCCTTCCTTCTCAAACCACTCAGAGCACAGCATGTAAACTAATTTTCCCCAGCGGGTAACTCAGAGTAATAACTGAGGCTAAACAGTGCCCAGCAAGAGCTTAACCCCTTCAGGGAGAATTCAGGATTCACTCTTCTATGAAATTCATTAATATTGAAAAGGCCACTAAACATATTTTTGTTTTCAACTCACAAACATGGTTGGTAAAATGCATAAATATATTTTGTATTTGAAATATATATATATATATATATATATATATATATATATATATATATATATAAATAAATATATATATATATATATATATATACCGTATTTGCCGGCATATAAGGCGACTGGGCGTATAAGATGACCCCCCAAGATTGCCACTCAAAATCCCTCCTCAACCTCAACCCCCCTCCTCATCCTCAACCTCCCCCCATCCTTATGCTCCCTCCTCAACTTCCTCCTCAACCCCCCTCCTCATCCTCAACCCCCCCCCCCCTCAACCTCCCTCCTCAACCTCAACCCCCCTCCTCATCCTCATCCTCCCTTCTCATCCTCATCCTCCCTCCTCATCCTCAACCTCCCTCCTCATCCTCAACCTCACTCCTCATCCTCAACCTCACTCCTCATCCTAAACCCCCCTCCTCATCCAAAACCCCGTCCTCACTTTACCCCTCTAAATACCTCCCCCTCTCCCTTTCCCCTCACTTACCTGCTTCTGCTCCGGCCTCCGCTCCTTCTTGACCCCCGGCGCTCGTCATTAGCATATACCGGGTGCCGCCACTGTCATACCTTGCAATGAGCACATTCACCGATCATCGCAAGACCCGCAATGAGGGCCTTTGGCGCTCATTGCGACCCTCTCCCCCCCTCTACTTTACAGGCCTTGCGATGACCGCTTTTGTCACTCATTGCAAGCCTCTCCCCACTCTCTCTGACCCCCTGTGTCTGTTTCCCATCTCTTCCTTTCAAAGTGTATTTGCAGCCTGCTCCCTGGAGACCTCCATAGCAATGCTACAGAATGGTACCCACTAACATGAGTAAACTATCCTATACTTAACATTGTCCCTTATCCTTATCTATTTAAATAAACTCCTTCCCATGGCAGGGAAGAGTTAAATAATAAAAAAATAAAATAGTGCAGGGAGATAACCCGCTACCCCCTAAAAGCTGGGTACCCCCGCCATGATTCTCCCTTAATACCCACAACCTACTATGAGCTGGATATCCCCCAGGATTGACCCTTAATAAATGCTAACTTTTATGTAATATTTCCCCAAACTAAAGTATAACCAATGGGGTACTTATGAACTCCCATGGTACCTAATATCAACCCATATACTATGATGGCCCCATGGTATTAAATCCTATACTATTGGGGTCCTTATGGACTCCCATAGTACCTAATATTAACCCCTATACCATGGTATGCTAAGCTATGACAGGTGGGGCCCTTATGAACCTCCATGGCACCTAAAACATTACATAAAATAAAAAATATATACCTATAAGTGTGAAAAATATATTAATATCCTTTTGATGCCCCCCAGGGATGATCATCAATGTCCTGATTCCTCACTCTCCAGCCCTGTATAAGACACTTCTTCTTTCTTGATAGAAATCCTTGTTCCTCATCTTCGGCCCTTGAAAATGGGCTTCCACTTAAAAAATCGGTCTCTCAAAAAAAAAAATAATAATAGTCCTCTGAGGAGCTATATGCCAACAAAGTTTTTTTGAGTGCACTGTCACCTTATATACTATTTTTGTAGATTCTGATTGGCTGAAATATGTGTCAGTCTTATTTCAGCTAATAAGAATCAAGTATTTGAATTACTCCCACTGCATGCCTTTTTGGTTAAAAGTCTAACCAATCAGAATGCACATAATTCAGTCCGGGCCAGATATTCTAAAGGGGGCAGTGCTAGAAATCCTCGGAATTCTTCAACACTACAACATCTGAGGGACTTCAGTGCCACAAAAAGACAGACTTGTGACTAAAGTTAAAAAACCATTGAGTTGTATGTCTCACATTGACTTATTGGCATGCTTGTTGCTCTAGTCCAAACCTTTCCAACATGCATTTAACATAGTATTAAAAAAGGGCAGATAAAAAAAACATGTTTGATGCATCTTTAGCTTACCAGTGAGTTAAGAGGAAGTGCAAACAAGGACTCAGGAAGACCATGTTAAATGCGTTTTCTTATCTGATTTATGTTGAAACCAAAAGCACAACATCCATCAGGCTCACTGCCTCTCTTTCCATTAACATGACAAGACTGAGAAGGTGAAAGCAATCCCATATTATATTTAAAAAATGTTTTCTAAACTACAGATACATTTCTCATACAAAAAAACTGTAATGGTAAAAAATGTCAATAAATTTTAACTTGTTTTAGTGCAAGAGACTGTAACTTATGACTCTACAGCTAAAGATGTCTCAAAAAATATGGAGCAGGATGTGTGGAACAGCTTCCATCAATTATTTGATTTTTAAATCAAAATACATCTGGGGATTCAAATCAGTGTCAGTTTGTTTCACTTATTTTATATTTTCTCCAGCTCAAATTACCTTGCCTTTTCTTAAATGTAGAATTTGGATTACAGTGTCTCTTTAACACGATAACATTACATTACTCCTATATTTACCGCAGAAGTTGGATTTTTTAAATTAGACTTGGACAGTTACAATGTGTGATACTCGATACTTGAGTTCACGAGACGCACAGATCTCATCATGTCACGGACAACTCTTGTCTGCTGGAAATAAATGACGAGAGACAGGATATTACATTATTTGCAGACCCCCAGTTACAGATATTCTCATGTTCCCACACTAGGGATGACCAAACCTGCTCAGAGACAGGAGACGTGAGTGGTGATAAATTAATATAAATAGACAGACTGCCTGCAGTAGCTGTGCTTTCCTATTAAACTGATTCCTATCTATATTATTAGATTATATCATAATAATTAACACAGCAGTTTAGAAAAAAAATCACATATTTTTTTAAGTACGTCACAAACTAACAATATTAACAACTGTAGGAGCATAAAAACATTTTTAAAGAAAATATTGAATTTGTTCTGTATCATGGGGGCGTCTTGGACTGCATGTCTGTTTGTAGCTTGATGAAACTGGTTATCCTGCTGGGATTTATGCTTATGTTTAGTTCTTATAGTTAGAGCAATATTCTTTCAATAGAACGGAATAAAGAGTTTATCTGAATCCAAGGTTCCTCGCTTCTCAAGTGCCTAATATTGCATTTTCTAATGCACACAGCACAACAAGCAGTTTCTTATTTGTCTGCATGGCCATGTAGTGCTGGCTCCTGCTGTATATACCGCACACCTTTAAGAAAAGTCCAAAGCGGAGAGTACGTTTTAACCTGTTTTTGTGCAGGAGTCTGCAACAGCTGAAGATCTCTCGGAAAATATGGAGCAGAATCTAAGGAACGGCTTCCACCAATTATTAGATTTTTAAATCACAATACAGTTGTGAACTCACTTATTTTATATTTTCTGCAGCTCACATTACCCTGCCTTCTCCAAAATGTAGAACTGAATAAATCATCCGCAAACTAGGGGAGTTTCAAAACCGTTTTGATCACTTCAATAAGGGAACTCTGCACTAGAGAAGAAGTTTCCAGTAGAAATAGAACCCCAAAGCACTCTAATTTAAAAAAAAAATTGCAGCATAAAACTCTTAATTTTATTGATTCAATTAAAAACAGAGACATTTAAAAAAAAAAAAATTGCAAATTAGGACCATAACCTCTTTCTTAATTTTCTGGGAATTAACAAAAAAAAACATTATTTTGCCGCCAAGTGGTCTAGAAAAAATAATCCAAAATGGATTTAAGTCACTATTGTAGCTGAAATGTGTAAGACATCGACTGCACATTCCATTGATGTTGCCAAATAATAATATACCCTTTAAGTTAGTTATTGTAACACTGAGAATAACATGTTGCCCTGAGGTTCCTTAAAGGCATATCTAAATTTTCTGGATTATGAATGCATCTGATAGATAAAAATCAGTAGTGTATGAAAAAAAAAAATTGCATGAAAAAATACCAGAATAAAGATTTAAACACTTACCTTGAAGTTAGCAAAATGTCTTGTAATTTCTGACAGTTGAAAATTAGAGTATACACCCACTTGAAACCCAGCATAAAATTAATTTTGGCCAATCAGGAGGAGATTCAGGCAGCTGGCACATTTGTATCAAGCTCTGTGGTTCCTGTTTGTGCTGCAAGCAGCCTGGGATATGTAGTCTGGCACATGTTAGAAAGTGCTGTGTATTTTCATATAGGAGTCTCTCTGTTCACAGTTGATTACCATCCCTTTAGTTTGTCAGTTTCCTACATAAACTACTAGTGCTGCTGGCGTTTCTATTTCTTTCTTTTTTTCCTTTCTCTTTGGCAGAGCTGAGCCTGCTTCTAGAAAACCCCTGCAGGGTGGGTGTCTGTTCCCTTCATAATCTCTCTCTCTCACCTTGTGTTCTCATGTGAGGTCAGACCCTACCCAACCATGATATTCCATCCAGCGGCAAGTACTTCCTTTTAGAGGTCAAACTCAGTAATTGGGTGGCTTTCTCTGCATACTTGGTTATGTAACTTTCCTGTGGGTGTGCAAAGCTGGATTTTACTTTCCTACATATAACTTTGAAAGGTCACTCAACTTATCTATATAACACATATTGTTAAGATAATCACTTCCTGTTTCTTACCAAACATGTAAACCCAGGAAACTTATATATACCTTTAATTACTAATATTGATTTGAATAAAGCACATCACACATTAACATATGTAATAAGTGTAGCTTAATGGTATTTACTTTTTGTCTCCAGCATTAAATGTGAAGCACAGAACACTGCACACGTAGGGTAAACCATAGAGCAGCTCTAATGTTCGGATAGCAACTGAAGTGCTGTCTCATTACTTACTGTGGCTCTGGTTGGTGTTCCAAAGCTGTGACAATTATTACAGTCCTGCTTGCTGCATAGTGTTTCTTATGGTCTCCTCTTGTCCCGACACGTGTTTCACCACCGCCAAACCAATACATAATTTTTTTTTAAATATAAAATGAGTTTATAAAATGTTAGTTATGCTACTATTAGGCATGGTACTAATCAATAATGTTGCATTGTATATTCCATTTCTTTTGTGCATACTGTCTGTGCCACCGAATTGTTTAATAACATGTGGCAGATAACAGTTCCAATCCAAGATGGCCCCTGGCAATCTTGGGTCTTCCCATTCAGGGGTTCCAAAAGGACTGGCAGTACTTGACAACCCAGGTTTTCCTTGCCTCTAGAATCATATTCCCTAAACACTGGAAAGAAGGTGTGGCCACGCCTGAGGAGGTAAAGAGGAAGCTCCAACATATTTATAGAATGTGTATATTAGCAGAGATACATGAGAGGTTCAGAAAATGGGCGACCAGCTGGGATCTATGGATGCTTAGAGTAGGTTGGGACTGAGATACAATGGAGTAACATAGGATTAGAATGTCAGAAAGGTTGCCTACAACCTTTTTTTTTTATATTATTTCAGTTTATGACTGTGCACAAATCAAACTGATGATATAAAAAATGTTATAAGTTATTGTGGAGAAAAAATACTGAAAAAGACAGATAAGAAGGAAAAAGTGTTTATTTGTTGGAATTTGTATCACATTTGTATGTTACAAATGGATTGTATATGCTCTCTCAGTGTCTTAATAAAAATAATTTAAAAAAATGTAAATATTTCAGAAATGATTTACTGTAGAGAAATACTGTTAGTACAATGTATAGACAGATTGTAATACTCCTTAGAATTAAATCAACTTCCTATTGGGGTGACAGAGTCCCTTTAATCACTTGAGTATCTCTTTAAACTTGTATATCCCTTTCCCAAGGTCATGTCAGGATTCTGCTCCATTTTCCATTTCTTGCCAACCCGAAAATAAGACAATTAAAGTCATATTGTGAACGTTCCTCATCCTCTGCAGTGTCAGCCACAGATCTTATTAATTTCACTCTGGATCTGTTGTGTGAGTCATAAAACAATATATTGGCTGCTGCTAATGTCCCAATTGAGAACAGGTCTGAGTGTAAATATAAATAGTGCAAATATTCTATTGCATCCGGCAGGATTATTGGCAGAGAATATCCCTCTATAAAAGAACTTCACAGCACCAGTTCTCATGGACCCCTAACTGGCCAGTGCAGTGCCCCTAGGTCATGACCCAGGGGTGGGGGTCCAATTCAGCTCCAGAATCGTCCTCCCTTGGATAATGGAGTGAATGGACCTCTTTGTGACCGGCTTCTATTCCAAGACCATCAGGATACTGAACAGGAATGGGGGGGGTTAAAAACAACAAACCTCTAAATAAAACAGAACACCATGATCATGTGTGCTAGAAAATACAATTTTGGTTCAACCTACAAACATGATTAAATTACCTTCCCCTAACCAGTTATCTAAATCAGCCCTTTATAATACCCCACTGGCCAATTTGGGGGTGTGGGAGTTAATCCCATCACAGGGTGAGCTGGTAATTACATCACAAACTTAAACACATTCACAGTTCACTTCTAAACAAATTAACTCACTTATACTAGTTGAATTCCTGTCCACTAGTAGATAATCCCATCAGGCAGGTTGTTATTAAGATGTACAGTCCATTGATCAAATCAAATTTCCTGTCTCTGGTGATGGCATTAGCAGGAACTTTAATAGTGATCGGTGGAAGGGGGGGATAGAGAGGACATCGTTATTTCAGAGAAAGGTTTTCAGTGGCGACTATCGGGCTCCAAGCTGATCATCACATTATACAATAAGGTTTAATGTCATTTTAAGATAACTGATAAGCGATAAAATCAGACTTTTAAAAAGACTTTATATTTGAGCTTTAGTGCTTCACACTTCAGTAGATCTGCTTAGTATCAGGTCTCCATGTTGTGGGAGAGGATCTGTCAAGGAAATTGTCCTGATAGGAATATTTATCTCTGTTGTGGCCACTAGACTCATAAAAAATATGTCAGCCTCCAGGGCAGAGCCCCTCATATCTTCTGGCCACTAGATACAGGATAGGGGGGTTGAGAAGGGGGTTGAGGAAGGAGGATGAGGATGGGGGGGTGGAGGGGGGTGGTTGAGGAGGGGGTTGAGGATAGGGGGGTTGAGGAAGGAGGATGAGGATGGGGGGGTTGAGGGGGGAGGTTGAGGATGGGGGGTTGAGGAGGAAGGTTGAGGAGGGGGTTGAGGATGGGGGGTTGAGGAGGGAGGTTGAGGATGAGGAGGGGGTTGAGGATGAGGAGGTGGGTTGAGGATGAGGAGGGGGTTGAGGATGAGGAGGGAGGTTGAGGATGAGGAGGGGTGTTGAGGATGAGCAGGGAGGTTGAGGAGAGGGGTTGAATAAGTAGGATGAGGATGGGGGGTGGAGGAGGGGGTTGAGGAAGGGGGGTTTGAGGAGGGGGTTGAGGATGAGGAGGGAGGTTGAGGTTGAGGATTTTGCTTCAAAGTTCTTTATTTGAAAAAAAAAAAATTCCCCTGAAATTTCCTTCTTAAAATGAGGTGCGTATTATACGCCGGTGCGTGTTATATGCAGATAAATACAGTAATCTATTTGTGTTAAAAAATAAGTATGCATGTTTTTACCTGGTGATTTATAAGTAATTATAGTAAAATTGCTCTTGGGAGAATGTTGTCGAACATACATTTCTTTTAACTGTACAGCTGTCCTTTGTATTATGCTGTGGTTGTTAATTGACAAGTATGATATAAGGTGGATTTTGTGAGCTCCATGCAAGATACTGAAATGATGTTAAGGTGGATTGACATGAGTACCAGACAACGTCTGAGACTATCATTACAGATTATAACTACACTAGCAACTTGCCCGTCAAAAGTGTACTTTTTGCTCCTCTGAGCACCTTCGACACTCATTGCGAGCGTCTCTCCTTGTGTACTTTTGCTCCTCTGAGCACCTTCGGCGCTCATAGCGATACTCTCCCCTCGTGTCCTTCAAGTTTTGTTCGGCACTCATCGCAAAGACAGATATATAAGTACTGTGTTAAATATACATTTTAAAATATATTTCAAATATAAAAAATAAAGTGATTTAAATATGTAACTGCTTTGAGAGTGCTATCGCTGGCAGCCAATGAGCAGTAATCCAGATATATATAACTGCAGTGTAAAAAGTAAAACATTTTTAGTGCAGTGGAAAGTATAATTTTTTATTTTCCATTACTAATTAATACTTATTAAATTAATGTATATTAATAATTAATTTGGAATGAACAAATGTATTAGGAGGTGCAAAGCATTAATGTATTCATAAAGTAACGGCAGTGTAAAATATGCTATTTACCGTATTTTTTTTTTTTATATATATATATCTTTTTTTTTTTAATAATAATTAATTACTTAATTTAAGTAATTAATTATTATTAAAAAAAAAGATATCTATAAAAAAAAATACACTATAATTAATTACTTAAATTAAATTAATATATTTTACCTATTTCTAATTAATATATCCAGCAATCCTGAAGAGCTAACAATGTCTTTTTTTATTTTCCTGCAAAAGCACCATTTTCGATTCGTAATGTTATTAGTTGCAAGTTAGTGTTGTAAAGTGGCGGTGATTGTCTATGTATTAAGCAGCTCATGAGCAATTTCCGTCCTTTTTAATAGTGTATTTTGTACCTCGTACATTCCTGGGTAAAAGTGGTACGCGTCTGACAGTGTTTTGCACGGTTAGGGGTCGTGTAGCCTTGTTTTCATTTTTTTCGACGATTTTCAAGTGCATAAACTCTGCAAATTAGCATGCAACCTCACTCCCAGATGTCCTGGCTGTCCCCCATGTTGTGTGGAAGTTTTTTTTTTTTGTGTGTGTTTTTCAATTTGCTCGGTTCGGCCGTTAACTTTGTATTTTTGCGACCTCATATTTTTTTTTCTAAGTTCCAAGCCTCACAATTTTTTTTTTCTAAGTCCAGCGTTCCTCAACTGCTTGTGTTTCCTAACTGCTTGGAGGCTAAGTCCCCCGCTTTTCAATGCCTCGCCTCGCTTTGCGAGGCTCGCAGGAGCGCCTTTGGCGCTCATTTCTGCCTAAGTCCTGCGTATTTCAATGCCTCAACTGCTCGCCTCACTTCGAGTTTCAGTGCCTCAACTGCTCGCCTCGCTATGAAAGGCTCGCAGCCGATGAGCGCCTTTGGCTTGGTGCTCAGAGTTTGGAAGACTTCTATGCTTCAACGGCACGATTCGCAGTTTGACAACTATTATATGCGATGCAGTTGCTTGACACTTACAAGTTAAGTGTCAGCTACTCAGTGGTCCTTTATATCATGCAGGGTAAAGTGGTCTCTAATTTAAAAGTCTGATTTAAAGTGGGTTTTGTGAGGTCTGTGCAATATAATGAAATAAGACATATTTAAGTTTCATGGATTATGAATGTATCCGATAGAAGAGAATAAGTAGTGTATGAAAAAAAAATGTTTGCATGAAAAAATACCAAACTGAATTTTAACAAACTCTCCCTGATGTTTGCTAAATCTATTGAGTTTGCAAGCAGTTGCTTTTGTGAGTTAACATCTCTGCTAAAACTAGCAAAAAAAATAATATTTCCTTTTAGCCAATCACAGGCAGCTAATACATTTTTATACATTGCAACAAACAGTGATGGCAGTTTGTGCATGAAGGAAACATATGGAATGTGTAGTCCCCCGTAGAAGGAAGCAGGGCAAGCCAGAGACTGATCTGTAGATCTCTGCATTGAGCTGCTGCTGGCTTGAAGGTTAGTAAAGCGTTAAAATCAGTACCCAAATGTAGCGGTTTTTTTTGGTAGATATGCTGTGCATATGTAAGCTGCTCTGGGGTGTGGGAAACAAGTTTTATTTTTTAAATAAAATAAATCTATGTATAGAATGAAGTGTAATGTGTGTGTGTGTGTCTTACTTTAGCAGCATGTGTTAGATTAGAAAAGGTAAGAATAGGGAAACTTAGATATACCATTATGAAGGATTGACATGAGTAACAAACCAGAGAGAACTTATAAATCAACTAACCCCACCCGGCTAATAACTGATGTATATATAGTAACCATAATAACAGAACACAGGTAGATGCATGTATCATTTACTATAAAATAAATAATTTATTATTGCACATTAAAATCATTAAACAAATACGTCAAATCTCATACTATTAATATATATATCAATGCAGGTAAGTATAAATCAATTGTATTATCCAATAATTGACATACATATATGACTTATGTTGGAGTATATAGATAATTATGTATCGAGTTAAATGTGTTTGATCAAATTAGTGCTTAATCTCTAGGTGTCCAATATACTGATATTAACAATATTCAAAAGTGCAGTTCATTAAAATACAATTACATAAAAAAACAACTCTATTAAATAAATCAGATACAAGATAATTAATCCAACATCAAATCAGGTGTCACACAAAAGTGCTACGTACATAAAGTGCAAAAAGTGAAATGTATTGACCCAAATTCAATATACTATTAATAATGTGTAGTAATGTATATCCAATATATACTATACTGAAATAACTAGTAACAAAAATATGCCTAGATATAATGTACATAATATGTAGACATATATATGAAGATTCAGTGAAGTGATTGGCGATCAGGGGTGTAGGACCTGGGGGGATGGGGGAGACAAATCCACTCCAGATTAAATGAATAGGGGACACACAAAAAAGCAAAATTAAACTTACTCATGCATTATCACATTTGGCCACTAGAGGGATATGGAGCAGTATGTCTTTCCCATTTTTGATACATTTCCAGTTTTTTATTTATGAGGATTGACTTAAGTTCCAGACAAGTTGGTTTCTGAGGTTATCTTTGCAGATTTCAACTACATGCAGAGGCTTGAAGTAACTGAAAAACTATTCACTGGTCCTTTAACACATGCCAACAAATGTTTTGAAGATAATCATTTTAATTATGAATCTTCTATAAATATGTTTTAACAAAAATGCCTTTATCCCATATTTTAGAATAATCCAAAGAAATAATAATAATAATACCAGGAGATGTCTCTGTATATAGTGACAGGTCCGCTCTCTCTGACAGTCTGGTATGTAAAACCATATTTACTTTTGTGTCTCAGAAGAATGTGGTCATGCTTGAATCTGTCCTGACAACGACCTGTTTTCTGTATAAAAAGAGCAGAGATATAATGTTACATGACGTTAGATAATATCTTCTGAAGAAGCCACATTGTTATCTTTCAGTTTCACTGACAGCAGCAAAATGTCTATTTTCTGAGTGGGGAGAGGAAGCGGTTTGTATGGTGCAAGAAGGTTTTGTTATGACAAGTCCGGATTCTCAGGGGATTCATTTTAACGAACAAGCATATAAGAATTATTTTTGAATTTTTTTGTAGAACTATATGCACATAAATAGATATAATTGTAGCAGGCAGTTGAAACAAGATTTGAGTGGAAGTGTTAGATAATTGAGCTTTAAAGTTAGACATCAAGCATAAGCTATCTGCAAGGATCCTTTCTCTCTGTAAATCCCTTTATATAACTGTATATAGATATATATTATAAATAAATATATATATATATATATATATATATATATATATATATATTTATCAGGGGCGGCCCGTCCATTGGGGCGTCAGGGCAAACGCCCCCCAAATATTTTCTTCACCCTGCAATAAAAAAAACACAACAATGTATTAGTATAACCCAAAAACAAATAAATATAAGGTGTACATCATCATTTCAAGTCTAAATAGTATTAAAAATGAAGTAAAGTTAGAAAAGGGACACTGTCACTTTAAAATAACCCTTGCGCTACATTAACTAATGCTGTGTATCTATCGCCCCCTGCCTGCACCCTGTGTGATCAAATTACAATAGTTATACACTGTGTACACTAACCTTTAGACTCTTCTCTCTCTTCAATGAGTCCTGGCCTGGCCCCCCTGACCGTTAATGCATGCCGCCCACCATCACAGTGACGATATGCATGGGCGGTCATAAATGTATCAATTAATAAATGACAGTCTTCCATCATTGACCAATCAATGATGGAAGGCTGTCCAGTTACTAAGTGATCAATCTAAACCCACCCAGACCGTTAGCCCTGAGCGCCCGCCAGCAAATAGGGCCTCGAGTTTACATTTTGATTGACTGATACAGTCAATAAAACCACCAGTTCCTTGTCCCTTCCCCCTTTCTGTTTCCTGACCCTGGTCACGCTGAGACTGAGAGACCTCCCTGGCTGAATCTACTCATCTGCTCTGCCTGCCTAACACAGTAAGTCTACACCTGCCTCTGCCTGGCACCTGCCCTGCCCCTGGCCAAACCAAAACCCCTAGTAGCCCCTAATAAAAGTTAGGGGTGACCAGTTACCCCCAGTCCCCCACTATGCCTGCCTAGCCTGCCAGTGCCACCTACCCAGCCACCCACCAACTACCACCGACGACCCCAGCCATCACCCCCATGTGGCCTGTGCCACCCCCGATCAGGCCTGCCCTATGCTAGCCTAGCTATGCCATCATGCCACCACCGGATTTTACCCCGATCACGGGATCGGGGTAGTCGGGTGGTGAGTGGGGTGGCACAGGCCCACATGGGGGTGATCGGATCACCCCCTTGATGAGGCCTGTGCCACCCCTGATGACCTCCATGTTGCCGCCCTATGCCACCCCCGAGGCCCGATCACCACCGGGCCCCCGGCACCACCCCGATGCGGCCTATGCTACCCCGGGTATTCGGGCAGTGAGCGGGGTTGACCAGGCCACATGGGGGTGGATGTTCACCCCCATGAGGCCTGTGCCACCCCTGGTCGTGGCCTATGGGCGACCGATGGGCGCCTGACCGTGACCGACCCCACCCTGGATGAACAAACTACCTACCCCCCCCCCCCCCCTATTTTTATTCCATTTTTAGAAGTAACAGGCATGTATATGTGCCTGTCACTTCTAAAGATAAAATAAAAATAAGGGAAGGGAAAAAAAAATACAGTAAAAAGTAAAAACATTATTACAATTAAACAGTAAGCTAACACATTGTTAGTACAGTTAGTTAGTAACACATTTTATACAAAAATAAACAGCTTTAAACAAACATTAAAAAATAAATAAAATAAACAACAGCACATACTTACCTGTAAAATTGACCCCTCCAGCGTTGGCCTTCTGTCCTCTCTGGATATAGTCATGAAAAATAAATAATCCATGTTGATTGAAGCCAATGGTCAAAATAAAATAATCCATGTTGATTGAAGCCAATGATCAAAAATAAAATAATCCATGTTGATTGAAGCCAATGATCAAAAATAAAATAATCCATGTTGATTGAAGCCAATGATCAAAAATAATCCAATCTTGATTGAAGCCATTGTCCATCCATCCATTCTGGCCCATTGAAAGAGGCCTCCACAAAAAAAAAAACGACGCTCTAAAAAAAAAAAAAAACACACACTAAAAGAGCTCCTCCTACAAGGAGCCCCTCCCGCGATTAATTGTTTTTTTCCCACGGTCTGCTATATATACTAATTTTTGAAGGACTCTGATTGGCTGAAATTTTTGATTGACATCGATTTCAACCAATGAGAGTCTTCAAAAAATTAGCAAATCAGCAAGCAGGTATGGAAGCCTGTAAGGGTAAAAAAGGTTAGTGTGAACTTGTTTGACCCTGTATGTATTATACATATTACAGTGCTATTTTTTGGCTATACATGTTACAGGATATTATCCTGTAACATGTATAGCCAAAAAATAGCACTGTAATATGTATAACAAATAAAGTGTAATAGAAATGCATGAACAATATAATATACCATGTAATAAAGAACATCAATTAATCAAATAATAAATATCAATTAATATATATTGTTGTATGTATATGTTTATGTATATTTATGTGTAATTTTTTATATATATATATATATATATATATATATATATATATATATATATATTTGGATATATATATATATATATATATATATAAAAATTAATATCAAAATATCACAATAAATAAATATATATATATATATATATATATCAATTTGATATATATATATATATATATATATATATTTATTTATTGTGATATATTGATATCAATTTTTATATATATATATATATATATATATATATATATATTTATTTATTTATTGTGATATATTGATATCAATTTTTATATATATATATATATATATATATATATATATATATTTATTTATATATTATTTTTTTTTTTGGGCCTATATGTTATTTAAGGTTTTTAAGGTACGGTTGGGGCCTATATGGTCCCAATTTGTTATTTAAGGTTTTTAAGGGGCGGTTGGGGCCTATATGGTCCCAATTTGTTATTTAAGGTTTTTAAGGGGCGGTTGGGGCCTATATGGTCCCAATTTGTTATTTAAGGTTTTTAAGGTGCGGTTGGGGCCTATATGGTCCCAATTTGTTATTTAAGGTTTTTAAGGGGCGGTTGGGGCCTATATGGTCCCAATTTGTTATTTAAGGTTTTTAAGGGGCGGTTGGGGCCTATATGGTCCCAATTTGTTATTTAAGGTTTTTAAGGGGCGGTTGGGGCCTATATGGTCCCAATTTGTTATTTAAGGTTTTTAAGGGGCGGTTGGGGCCTATATGGTCCCAATTTGTTATTTAAGGTTTTTAAGGGGCGGTTGGGGCCTATATGGTCCCAATTTGTTATTTAAGGTTTTTAAGGGGCGGTTGGGGCCTATATGGACCCAATTTGTTATTTAAGGTTTTTAAGGGGCGGTTGGGGCCTATATGGTCCCAATTTGTTATTTAAGGTTTTTAAGGGGCGGTTGGGGCCTATATGGTCCCAATTTGTTATTTAAGGTTTTTAAGGTGCGGTTGGGGCCTATATGGTCCCAATTTGTTATTTAAGGTTTTTAAGGGGCGGTTGGGGCCTATATGGTCCCAATTTGTTATTTAAGGTTTTTAAGGGGCGGTTGGGGCCTATATGGTCCCAATTTGTTATTTAAGGTTTTTTAGGGGCGGTTGGGGCCTATATGGTCCCAATTTGTTATTTAAGGTTTTTAAGGGGCGGTTGGGGCCTATATGGTCACACTTGCTCTTTTAAGGTTTTAAACGTTACGGTTTGGGTCTTAAACGTTCTAATGTTTTTTTTTTTGTTTTCTATAACTTCCCAGGTGCAAACTATCTGTGGAATCAGATTTCTTTGGACTCGTTGGTTGACTTACTGGACGTGAATACCCCGAGAAGGAGCGTCAACTGTTGGTGAGTATATGGTCACACTTGGACTTTTAAGGTTTTAAAAGTTACGGTTTGGGTCTTGAGATTTCTAATGTTTTTTTTTGTTGTTTTCTATCACCCCCCAGGTGCAAACTATCTGTGAAAGCAGATTTGTTTGGACTCGTTGGTTGACTTACTGGACGTGAATACCCCGAGAAGGAGAGTCAACTGTTGGTGAGTATCATTGCCTTTAATTTTCTGTCCATGTGTATAGGTGCAAATTTGATGTTGATGTAGTCTTGTCACATGAGGGTTTGCAATCTGTAATGTATACCAATGAAATCAACACACTGTTATTTTAAAGTAATTTTGTGACATAATATAAATTAATATACCGTGATCTCTTTCTTTTATTGGTATCAATATCAGAAATGAATACTATTGACTCTCTACTTGTGAAGCCTTTCGCCACCCTAACCTATGAGGAGAAGGTGGAAGTAAAACGGTTAGGAGCTGACCAACCAGAGATAAATCTGCAGCAAATCGCAAGAGATAGAGGGAAGCAATATGTCCGTAATTTCAATACTGAATGGTACAAGAAGAACGACTGGCTTTCTGGAAGCGTTTCTAGGAAGTCCTTATATTGTTTCCCATGCATCCTATTTGGTGGTGACGCTGCTTGGACCAAAACTGGAGTGACTGACGTCAAACATCTAGCTGACAAATTGGCAAAACACAAAAGTTCTAAAGCTCACTTGGATAACAGGATCAAGTTTGAGATGCTTGGACAGGCGAACATTGCTGTTCAACTGGACCAAGGATACCAAGTCAGCATTCAAAAACACAACGAAGAAGTGGCTAAGAACCGGTACATCCTTTCGAAGATAATTGATTGTGTTCGCTTTTGTGGCGCCTTTGAACTGGCATTAAGAGGACACGACGAGAGTGAAACATCGCTAAATCCAGGAGTGTTTAGAGGCCTGGTGGATTTGGTTGGCAGTATCGATAGTGCAATGGAACAGCATTTGAAGACTGCAACTGTGTTTAAGGGCACTTCCAAAACCGTGCAGAATGAGCTACTGGACTGCATGCATGAAGTTATAAAGGAAGTGATTCACCAAGAGCTTAAGGAAGCCCAGTTTGTGGCAATCCAAGCGGATGAAACAACCGATATTTCCGCTAGGACACAGTGCGTTGTAGTCTATCGCTACATTGACAAGAAGCATCAAGTGGTGGAAAGATTTGATGGCTTCACGGAAATGAAATCAACTGATGCAGACTCCATTGCTGCTGTTGTGCTGGAAACACTGAATACTGTTCTCCCAGAGCCACAAGACAAGAAGAAACTCATAGCTCAAAGCTATGATGGTGCCAGTGTGATGCGTGGAGATCAAGGAGGAGTTCAAAGAAAAATAAAAGACGTGTACCCGAACGCACACTACGTCCATTGCTATGCTCACCAACTGAACCTAATAATGGAGAAAGCAGTTTCAAGGATTGGAAGAGTTAGAGTTTTTTTTTCAAACATAGGCGGCATACCATCTTTTTTTTCACGCTCTCCAAAAAGGACTGGAGTTCTGGATGAGGTAGTTGGTAGAAGACTTCCAAGAGGTGCACCGACACGATGGAACTTCAACGTTAGGACCGTGAACGTGATCTACGAGAACAGAGATGCGCTACTTGAGTGTTTCCAGACAATTGAAGCATGTCTAAACTTTGATCCAACATCTATACGGGAAGCCGCAGGTTTCATTGGAATGCTTGAAGACAGGGAGTTCCTTTACTTCCTTAAATTATTTAATTTAATAATGCCACATGTAGACATCCTCTATAGTCAGCTTCAGAAGCGAGACACGGATACTGTTTATATCAAAAAAGTCACAGAAGACTTTGTCGCCAGCATCCAGAAAATCCGTAATTCTGTGGAAGAGATAGAAGCAAGTTTGCCAAGCGATCTAACAGTCAACAGACGGAGTGCGGAGATCTCAACCTTGAGACAACTTTCAAGAGAGGTATGTGACATAGTGGTGGTTCATGCAAAAGAACGTTTTTCATTTTCAAATCACCTAGTCAGTGCCAAACTTGTTCAAAGTGACTTGTATAAAACCCATGACACTTGCTTTCCAACCCAAGCTCTGGAAGACACCGTGCAAGCATATCCAATACTGAAGAAGGAACAATTACGCACTGAGCTGTCACTTCTGTATGGGAAGACAGAGTTTCATACTTGTACAAGTGCTGTTGCTCTGCACAAACTTTTCCATCAATTTAATCTGCAGAATGATTTCACAGAGACAGTAAAATTATTAAGAATCCTGATTACAACACCAATGACTACTGCAGAATCAGAAAGATGCTTCTCAACATTGAAGAGGATAAAAACCTTTTTAAGAAGCACCATGTCCCTGGAGCGGTTGAATGCATTGGCGATGCTCTCAATGGAAAAGCAACTGATTTCCGAGATCCCACACTTCAATGAAAAAACCATTGAGAAGTTTTGTTCTTTGAAAGATCGCCGTGCAAAATTAAAATACAAGTGATTGAAGCAAAGAAGAATGCATACCCCCAAGGTGTGCAAAGATAAACTGCGTTAAGCAGCACCACCTCACACTACCAAACATAACTAGTGGTAAGTAAAGTATGAACGGTGTGTGGGTGTGCATATGGAAGGAGCTATGAAAGGTGTGTGCATGGTCAGTAACAATTGTTGAAGCCTTGGCGTGGTTTGAAGGAATTGGAGGCACTTCCAAGGGTAGCTGTCACTTGTGTACAGGAAGCAAGAATTCCATGTCTGTACAAGTGCTGTTGCTCTGCAGCAACTTTAGCATCAATTTAATCTACATAATTTAACAGAGTGAGTGAAGCTATAAGGAATCCTGCTTACAACAACGAAGACTACTAAAGAACCAGAAAGATGCTTCTCCACATTGAAGAGGATCAAAAAAGTAATTAAAAAGCACCATGGCCCTGTAGCGGTTAAATGCATTGGTTTGAAGGAATTGGAGGCACCTTCAAGGGTACGTAAAGTTCTCAGAAATGGCACCACCTCACTACCAAAAATAACTAGTGGTAAGTAAAGTATGAATGGTGTGTGGGTGTGCATATTGAAGGAGCTATGAAAGGTGTGTGAATGGTCAGTAACAATTGTTGAAGCCTTGGCGTGGCGTTACTGCTCATATGGTTATCCATATGCTAATTCAACGTGTTTGTTTGACATTGATTATTGTGTGGTCTAAACAGAAGTGAAATGTTGTTGTTTTCTTGAATCCCAAGATCCACTGGTTTGGGCCTATGCAGTGCTGATTGGTCTTCTAAGGTATGTTTGAGGCCTATATGGTCCCACTTGGTCTTCTAAGGTATGTTTGGGGCCTATGGTCACACTTGGTCTTCTAAGGTATGTTTGAGGCCTATATGGTCACACTTGGTCTTCTAAGGTATGTTTGGGGCCTATATAGTTCCACTTGGTCTTCTAAGGTATGTTTGGGGCCTATGGTCACACTTGGTCTTCTAAGGTATGTTTGGGGCTTATATAGTCACACTTGGTCTTCTAAGGTATGTTTGGGGCCTATATGGTCACACTTGGTCTTCTAAGGTATGTTTGGGGCCTATATAGTCACACTTGGTCTTCTAAGGTATGTTTGGGGCCTATATAGTCACACTTGGTCTTCTAAGGTATGTTTGGGGCCTATATAGTCACACTTGGTCTTCTAAGGTATGTTTTTAGTGCCTATAGTCCCACTTGGTCTTCTAAGGTATGTTTGGGGCCTATATAGTCACACTTGGTCTTCTAAGGTATGTTTGGGGCCTATATAGTCACACTTGGTCTTCTAAGGTATGTTTGGGGCCTATATGGTTCCACTTGGTCTTTTAAGGTTTTTAAAGTATGGTTTTGTTCTTAAATGGTCTGATTGATTTGCTTGTTTTCTTTCAACCCCAGGTGCAAATCCTATGTGGCTGCAGATTTGTTTCTACTCATTGGTCAACTTAATGAACATGAATACCCTGAGAAGAAGAGCCGACTAATGGTAGGTGTCACTCCTTTAATTTTTCTGTTAATACGTATAGGTGCAATTATGATATTGCTGTAGTCTTGTCACATGAGTTTTTTCAATCTATATTGTATACCAATGAATTTAACACATTGTTACTTTACTTCTTGACATTTCTGCATTGCAGATCATGTATTTCAATGGGCTTTACAAGCATAAGGTCATTGGGCGGGGCTTATAAAGGTCATTATGACGTCAGGGGGAGGAGTTATAAAAATGGGTGTGGTTTGAAAAAGGGGGAGTGGCTATGTTTCGCCCTGTCGCCCCTCCAACTTGAAAAGTCACCAGCCGCCACTGATATTTATATACACAGTATCTCACAAAAGTGAGTACACCCCTCACATTTATGTACATATTTTATGATATATTTTCATGTGACAACACTGAAGGAATGACACTCTCCTACAATGTAAAGTAGTAAGTGTACAGCCTGTATAACAGTGTAAATTTGCTGCCCCCTCAAAATGACTCAACACACAGCCATTAATGTCTAAACTGTTGGCAACAAAAGTGAGTACACCCCTAAGTGGAAATGTCCAAATTGGGCCCAAAGTGTCAATATTTTGTGTGGCCACCATTATTTTTCAGCACTGCCTTAACCCTCATGGGCATGGCGTTCACCAGAGCTTCACAGGTTACCGCTGGAGTCCTCTTCCACTCCTCCATGATGACATCACTGAGCTGGTGGATGTTAGAGGCCTTGCACTCCCCCACCTTCCGTTTGAGGATGCCCCTCAGATGCTCAATAGGGTTTAGGTCTGGTGACATGCTTGTCCAGTCCATCACCTTTACCTTCAGCTTCTTTAGCAAGGCAGTGGTCGTCTTGGAGGTGTGTTTGGGGTCGTTATTATTTTGGAATACTGCCCTGTGGCCCAGTCTCTGAAGGGAGGGGATCATGCTCTGCTTCAGTATGTCACAGTACATGTTGGTATTCATGGTTCCCTCAATGAACTGTAGCTCCCCAGTGCCGGCAGCACTCATGCAGGCCCAGACCATGACACTCCGACCACCGAAAGTATACATCTATACTGAGGAAAGGTAGTTGAAATAATCCCTAAATGACAGATAAACGGATAAGGCATAAACAGCACAAAAACACTGATATGAGATGAAACCCTCAGTTTGAACATAAACAGCGATGCAGAGAGAGTGGAGGCAGCATCTGACATCATCAGGTAAATGCATATAAGGGGAATCAACACAACATATTATAGAAAACATATATATACATATAGATATATTTGTATATATGTTTGGTCTGGGACTGCATGAGTGCTGCCAGCACTGGGGAGCTACAGTTCATTGAGGGAACCATGAATGCCAACATGTACTGTGACATACTGAAGCAGAGCATGATCCCCTCCCTTCGGAGACTGGGCCTCAGGGCAGTATTCCAACATGATAACGACCCCAAACACACCTCCAAGACGACCACTGCCTTGCTAAAGAAGCTGAAGGTAAAGGTGATGGACTGACCAAGCATGTCACCAGACCTAAACCCTATTGAGCATCTGTGGGGCATCCTCAAATGGAAGGTGGGGCAGTGCAAGGTCTCTAACATCCACCAGCTCCCTGATATCATTTCTTCAGAGTTGTCACAAGAAAATATATAATAAAAAAATACTGTGTGTATATATATATATATATATATATATATGTATGTATGTATGTATATATATATATATATATATATATATATATATATACTGTATATGTATGTGTATATATATATATATATATATATATATATATATATATATATATATATATATATGTGTGTGTGTGATTATCTGCCACAGCAAGTGGTGTAAGAAAGGAGAGCATGCCAGGTTGGTATATAAAAAAAAATGGATCTTTCCTCCTAGTTGACCACAAGCAGTGGTGGCCATTGGCTACTAGGTGGCACCGCCGCGATTTTAGTTAATTTCTTGTGTAAAGTTTGTACATTGCCAGTACACTAGCCCCTAAGACCTAACCCTAAACCCCAACCCTAACCCCTTACCCTAAATCTTCAACCCTATCCCCTAACCTAACCCTAAACCCTAACCTTTCCAAATTCACTAAAATCTCGGCTGTACCACCTAATTAACAGGAAAGGTCCGAAAAAAAGATAAGGCTGTGGCACTTAAGCGTCTCTATGGCTATGATATATCCAACTAAAGATGCCCTTATTCCTTTACCTGAAATATGATATTTATTAATGTGTCACAGTGTTTCTTTTTTTAGGCAACAGAAGGTATCGGAGCAAAATAAACTGATACAAATATCTAACTGCCCCTTTCAGCCAATAAGCAGTAATGTAGCTATGTGTATTAACTGACTGCCATTACATTTGTAGAATCAAGTTCTCTTTATGTACAGAGACACAGTTTCTGTTAGTTTCAATTTTATTTTGCTTGTTTAGTGTAAGTTTTCTCATGAAAATAGTTTTTTTAATTACAATAAATTGAAAAGTTGTTTATCCAAATCTTTATCTTTTAAAAGCCAATTTGTTCCAGTGGCCCTTTAATAAAAGCTCACTCCATGACAAATAAACTAACACTGTATATCATTGCCATGTGATTTTCTGGAATAATTGTGTCTGTGAGCTTTTCAGGAGGGTCAGCAGTGCCGGAGATGTTACTAGGTATATACTATCCTTGTGTCTCTATTTACTTTTCTCTACTTCATTTTATTAAGAAGTGCTTATCAGCTTTGGTTTTACAGCCTACAATCCAATTAATAGTCTCTGTATGGGTCTACCCACAGCAGATCATGCAGCTCATAAACACACAGGCTGTGAAGTGCAGTGTTTCAAATTATCCTGTCAGTGCCCTCTCTCAAGTAGCATGTTTCAGAATGGATCCTATGGGACAGGGGACAACCTGTACTTAGAAGTACACTGTCTTCATTAGCTGCGGAGGGGAGGAACCAGTTATTAACTATTTGTAAGATGATTGGTATACAAATCAGAGCTTTTAAGCACTTCTTAATAAAATAAAGTACATAAAAGTAAATAGATACACAGAGATATTATATACCCAGGAACCTGCCATTTCCTCTTTAAATTGGCAAAACAAACCAGCTTCTAAATAAAGCTGAGTTACTTTCCTGTGAAGTGTTTTATTATTATTATTAATATTATTATTATTATTATTAATGATAATAATTCTCCATTGAACCATGACACCAAATAATATAGTCACTATAATAGTTTTTTACACATGCACCTTTTACACTTTTTATTTACACAAGAAACTCAATATGTTTTCCATGGGAAAATACATAATCGAGATGGTGCTGTTATTACTTACATTTTGTAATCAATTAAGTTTTTAAGTTATATTTGCTAAATTATCAGCTAGTTGTAAAAAAATTATCAGCTAATCGTGTAGAAGAAAAGGAATCAAAGAAAATATAAAAACAATCCTGTGTATCATCGTTGCAAATATTTTGTCTGTTGCTTAGATACAAATGTATTTCTCCTGACAACACAATATTTCAGATTCACCCTGACACGGCGTAGGAGTCGCTCTCCAAATATGAACTCAATGTCATAACTGCAGTTATATGAAGTGATGGATTCCAGGGCAATGTGACAGTTTGATCTATGGACGTTGTTTAGATATTGTTTTTGCATATTCCAAATTGTAAACTGACATTAAACTGGTTTTATCAGCATTTTATTAATGTATATTTGGCAAACTGTTAGAAAAAGTATTGTTTATTGTGTGAGCAGTGTAAAATAATAACCAATTTCCTTCTTCTCCATGTTAAATCCCTCTACTGGCTTCTGATAAAGTCAAAATAGCTTATAAAGCTCCCAGGCTATTCATCCTCAGCTCCTCCTTTTATCTCTCTTCTCATATATTGATATTCCTTGGCTCATTTTCTTGGCTCTGTTTAGGTTGTCTCCTCACTGCTCCATACCGATCTAGAGCTCCTTCTTGGCTAAACCTTTTCTCACTAGTAGCTCACTGTGCACAATATCAGGAGGAGAATCAGTAGTGCATGCAAACATTTTTTTGCAAGAACAGAACGTTTACAAACTCACCCTGATGTTTGCTAAATCCCTCCAGTTTGAAAGCTGCAGCTATTGTTAGTTGATACCCCTGAAAATCCCTGCTATGATTACCATAAAATTCATAATTTGTTTTAGGAGAAAGCAGAGGTTAGCTCATACATTTGTATCATATTCTGGGGTTCCTGCATTGCAAAGCAGCCTGGGATATGTAGTCTCTCTCTCTCTCTCTCTCTCTCTCTCTCTCTCTCTCTCTCTCTCTCTCTCTCTAGTTTACACCCCTAAAAAATCCCTGCTAAAATTAACATAAAATTCATAATTTGTTTTGGCCAATCAGGAGAAAGCAGAGGTTAGCTGATACATTTGTATCACACACTGGGGTTCCTGTGTTGCAAATCAGCCTGGCATATGTAGTCTCTCTCTATATATATCCTTGTGCTCTGATTCAGCTGTGAGTTTAGACTCAACCCAACCATGTGATTCCATCTTGCAGCAAGTACTTCCTTTTGAAAGGTCACACTTTTCTGTGTGTACTTAATTATGTAAGCTTCCTGTGGGTGTATAAAGCTTTCCTGCTTATAACTTTGTACACTGAACTTATCTATATAACACTTATTGTTTTTGATCATCTCTGCCTGTTTCCTAACAAACATTTGAAAGCCAGGAAACTTATATATACCTTTAACTTAAATATCACCTCCATACAGATGCTTTCCAACAGCTCCCTTCTAGACACTTAGAAGCCCCCTCCATTCCATATGGACTCTTCCTTTTGTTATAATGTAACAAGGTTATTTAGAGGCCCAGAATATATGGTAAACTAAAGAGTTTTATAAACAGTATGGGCCTCATTCTATTATCGGCCGTAAACCGGCCGTAAGGCTGCGATTCCTTGCGGGGGTTCCGTTATCTTGCAATTCAATTAAACGGCCCCGCAAGGATCTCCTCTTACGGCCGGCCGTAAATCTTGCAACCGGCCGTAAGCTCTGAAATCTAAAAAATAAATTCAAGACAGCTCTGTAAAGCTCTGTAAATGCTAGGGATCATATTGGGGGACATGAGGATTAAAAGTAACCCACTCTCAAGCTTGCACATCAGCCCAAACCCGAGTTTAAATTAACTGTTTATTTTCCGGCTGCGGCGTGGGCGGGTCTGAGGTGCTCCAAGCCCTCTGGACTTTTTACATGGATATTTGACGTATATTAAAAAAATTTTTTTTTACGGATTTGTGTATAGGGGAATTTTGTGCTATTTTTGCTAACACCGAAAATCACTTTAAAGTCTTCTCAAAGTTGGCTTTGGGCTATATTTCGTGCTTAATTGGTGCTAGCGGGACCTCTTTCCTGCAAGTAAGCTGCGTCTCGGTTTTAGCCTTGCAGAGAGGGTTCCCGGAGCAATTGAATTGCAAATAGGATTTTCTTACGGACGATTTCCTTGCGGCCGTTTTAGATCAAAGGATTTCCTCCGGCGCGAGAGGCTGCAAGCGATAGCAAGGCACCGGCCGCAAGCCTGCCGGAACCCCCGGCCGGAGGGGAATAGAATAGCCGAATAGCTTGCGGCCGGTCCTTGCGGCCCCACATCTCCTACGGCCGTTAATAGAATGAGGCCCTATGTATTCACCCACTTAGGGAAAGGAACATAGATCTCTTTAAAAGTAGCTCTTGTAGTAGTCTTTGGTGGAAATAGTCCTTATGTTGAAAAATTATTGATAGCAGAGCTAACTGGAGACATCTTCTTCTAGTGGTTATGCACTGAAATTCTTGGAAATCACCCCTCTGGGAGGACCTGTTTGATTCAATCACTGAGAAGAGCACAAAAGAACCAAACATGGTGAAGTACATCCAGGAAACATTCATAAAAACTACTAGTGGTTATTAGGTTAAGTTATTGTTCAGTTATTTGTTTACGTGTTGGTGTGAAGAGGGTTAACATATTAGCTATGTATAGTAGCACTGCTTTTATTTATGTAATATTGTTTAGTTGTCATCAGAGAAGCAGTATCATATATATCATTTTGCCACTTTTAAGGCCACATTTTAATATTTTATTATTTTTATAATATATACTATCTCTCTTTTTTAAGTAAACTTTTCCCTCTTTATCTTATGGTATAATATATATATATATATATATATATATATATATATATATATATATATATATATATTTATGATATCATTTTTTTTATTGTTTTTGGGACATGTCTATGGACATCAATATTGATACATATGTGAATTCTAACATAATCCTATAAGTGCAACCATTAGTAGGAATTAATAAAAGTTCCTGGGTGTACTTCAGCATGTTTGATTCCTTTTGCACTCTTCTTGTAGTTTTTCCCATAATGTGTCTGTATGTCTTCCCCATATAATTAGACTCTTCTGCACAGAGAATATGGAAGCCATTAGATGCCCTCATAATGTCATATAACTGTTATGTACCTTATTTCTGTAAAGCTCTGTGCACATTGTTGGTGCTATAGAAATAAAAGTACATACTCACATACTGTAATACATAAAATATCATTCTATGATCTTCCTGTATAACTTAAAATTGGAGACAGATAGATAGAGAAGTACTCCAGACAAAGACTGAATATATGAACATTAGACCAATTATGTCATGCCTCAAATTACATTAGACCTATATGGTGTACTTGTGTGTCATGCATACCATAAATAATAAAAATAAACTTAAGAAAATACAATTTTCTTGCACCACTGGGAGTCTGATCAAAAGTAGTAAATAATGGATATTTAATTTAATATAGTGGACTGTATTATTGGTAGGACTGGGACAGTATTTTAATGTTTCCTGCATTCTTTAACCCACTGTTGAGTTATAATGATATAGGCAACCCAACTTACAGACAATCTGTACTTAACAACAGGTTCTCAAGGCTTTTTGTATGAGTTTTTTGTGTTCTGTTTGTTTGAATTAAAAGAAAGAGAACAATAGGTTTGTTAACTTATTATTACAGTGTGTGTCTGCATCACTCAGGCATGTCCGACTTTCCGTGACATCAATGACCATAACACACAATGCTGATCCACTTGGTTTTCCTGGCAGAGATATTGGAGTGGTTTGCCAGTTCCTTCTCCAGTGGACCACAGCATACAGCTCCTGGCCTAACCCTGCTTGGCTTTAGGGTGGTGTGACCTCTTGGTTCTCTGACTGTAATCAAACCCAAATCACCCGCCCTCTACCTTCACTGTGTCTCTTATCCCCCTCCCCTGTGTCTCTCTTCCCCTCCCCTGTGTCTCTTCCCCCCTCTCTCCGTGTGTCTATTTCCTGCCCTCTCTGCCTCCCCTGTGTCTCTTTCCCCCTCCGTTGTATCTCTCTCCCCCTCCCCTGTGTCTTTTCCCCCTCTCCCTCCCTCGTGTCTTTCCCCCCTCTCTTACCCCTATGTCTCTTCCCCCCTCTCCCACCCCTGTGTCTCTCCCCCTCCCTCCCCTGTGTCTCTTTCCTGCCTCCTCTCTCCCTGTGTGTCTTTCCTCCTCGCTGCCCCTTTCCCTCTCTCTGTCCCTTTCCCCTTTTCCCCCTCTGTTCCTTGTGCCATCTCCCTCCGCTTTATTTCCCACCCTCTCTCTCCTGTGTCTCTTTCCCCCCTCCTCCCTCCTCTGTGTCTCCTTTTTCCTCTCTCTGCCCCTTCCCCCCTCTCTGTCCCCTTCCCCCACTCTGTTCCTTGCGCATGCATTCCTTGCACATGTGTCTCTTTCTACTCTCCACCCTCCCCTGTGTCCCTTTCTCCCGCTCTGTTCCTTGCGCATGTGCGGCTAGTACTGGGCTGTGCGCATGTGCAGATGGCGCCACGATTTGCGCAATGTGGCATGTATGGAATTCCATACAATAGTTTCTGTAGTGCACATGCCCTCCCACTGGAGCGTTACACACTTTCAGAAACTATATTAGTATTATTACTATTACATTATTACACTGTATTATTGCCACATTTGAACCATTATATTAGTTTTATTATTACTATTCATCAGGGATCAGAGTTATTATCCTTTATTTGTAAAGTGTCAACATATTCCTTAGAGTTACATACAAATCTGACCTAACGAAGTTCTCAGGAACGTATCTTGTCCGTAACCCAGGGACCAACTGTACTAAGAAAGAAAAAAATACTTCAGCAGTAGACACAATTATAATAACATTTTCAGAGACCTCTCTGCTGCCTTCGACACAGTTGTCCACCCTCTTCTAATCCAAACTCTCCGTTCATTTGGCATCCAGGGCACAGCTCTTTTATGGTTCACATCCTATGTAAAAGATCGTACATTTAGCGTCTCCTTCTCTGGCACCTCTTCTTCACCTCTCCCTCTGTCTGTTGGCGTTCCCCAAGGTTCTGTCCTAGGCCCCCTCCTCTTCTCCATCTACACCTCCTCCCTTGGCATCCTCATAAAATCCTTTGGATTTCAGTATCATCTCTATGCAGATGATACTCAAATCTACCTCTCTGCGCCCGATCTATCCCCCTCTCTTTTAGCTCAAGTTTCCAACTGCCTCTCTAGCATATCCTCCTGGATGTCTACCCGTCAACTCAAACTCAACATGTCTAAGACTGAACTCCTAATCTTTCCACCCTCTACTACAGCTTCCACTCCTCAAATATCGCTCACTGTTGACAACACCATCATCACTCCCACCTCCCAGGCCCGTTGTCTTGGGGTTCTACTGGATCCCGCCCTCTCTTTTATTCCTCACATCCAATCGATAACTAAATCTTGTCAGTTTCACCTAAAAAACATCTCCAAAATTCGTCATTATCTTACACAAGACACAGCTAAAATTCTAATACACTCTCTCATCATATCTCGACTCGACTACTGCAATTCCCTTCTTGCTGGCCTCCCCATCTCTCGTCTGTCTCCCCTCCAATCCATAATGAACGCCTCCGCTAGACTCATCTTCAATACCAAACGCTCAGTGTCTGCAGCTCCTCTCTGTCAATCACTCCACTGGCTTCCCATAGCTCCCCGAATCACATTTAAAATCATGACCCTAACACATAAAGCCCTCAACAACAGTGCACCCCCTTATATCTCTGCTCTTGTTTCAAAATACTCTCCCAACCGCCCCCTTCGTTCTGCTAAAGACCTTCTTCTTTCCTCCTCTCTCATCATCTCCTCTCACTCCTGTCTTCAGGACTTTTCTCGTGCAGCCCCTACTATTTGGAACTTTTTGCCTCGCTCCATTAGATTAACTTCCTGCCTCAAAACCTTTAAAAAATTACTAAAAACACACCTATTTAAAAAATCATATCACCTTCAGCCTTTATAATTACAACTGCACACTCCACAGCTTAATAACACTCCCCCACAATCTACAGTACAGCTCACAGACCCCTCCAATTGACTAAACAAATTGCATTCACGTTGCCATTTTGTATTTGTCACCCTCTTGTATCACACCTAAACCCTTAGATTGTAAGTTTGCGAGTTTTCAATTGTGTGTCCGTGTCTTGGAAACAAGCACTATGTACATTTGATTATATGCTCAAAAACAGGGCCCTCCATTCTTTAAGCCCTCCATTCTTTAAGGTGTTAAGTTTGTTTTTTGCCATGTACTAAACTCCTGTACAGCTCTACGGAATATGTTGGCGCGATATAAATAAAGATAATAATAAATAATAGATAGAATTTAGCAACATAATATCCAGGAATTGCAATAAATTTACATATAATCCAGCATTGTAGGATACCACTGACTTTTTGCAGTTAAGAACTGTGCAGAAACATAAGAAAACTTAATGTAATGCTCTGTTTAGTGTATTGGGAATTAGGCAGTCTCATAAGACCCAATTTAAATAAAGATTCAGATATTATAATTGGGACTTATTATTTCTCTTTTCTCCCAGATCCTTTTGCATTTGTTTGACTTTTACATGTTTTTCTTTTTATTGATACATTTTAACACAATAATAATAGAAGTTAAGTCTTAGCAATATATGTTTCATCCACTTCACTTGGATTGTCCCAGACTGGACTCAGAATAGCAGTGGTGCTAGAATTGTCTTTTTCTTTTGTTTCTTTTTATTCTTCCTGTATGATCTGCAATATGCCTGAAGAAGTTCTGTCCGGACGAAACATGTATGAGCCTATTATGTTTCTTTACAACTGTTTTATGAGTATATTGGTTTCTTAAGCACATAATAGTGTTTTCCTACTACACTACTTGGTCCTTTTTCTCTCCTCGCCCTCTCGTCTATATTTTACAGTCATTTATATCCTTCTAGAGGAATAAAGCATTTGGATCCCACATCCATATCTGAAGATTAGAGAGACTACTTTGTCTTGGAACTCTGATTTACTGGTATCTAGCCAGATAATTGTCTTGACACCTAGTACAGTTTTTTCCACTTTCTACTAGTGTACCTACTTAACATAAACACTCATTTGATTTAATTTGTAACATTTAAAAAAATGATTTTGCTCATTTTTATTTCTTCAAATAAGCATAGTGTAAATATGGAGTATCAGCTTTCAGCATTAACAATACGCTCATATTCCCTCGAGAAGACTCTGATGCTGGGAAAGATTGAAGACACACAAAGAAGGGGGAGGCATACGTGGAGATGGATAGATGAGGTCACTGAAGCAATGAGCATGAGCTTGATGGGTCTCAGAGGGGCCGTGCTTACAGATATGCCTGGTGTACTTTGGTCTATAAGGCCACAGAGATTAAGACATGACTGAGCAACTAAACAACATATTATAAAGCACAGGAGTATAAGTTGTCTTATGATATTAAAAGTCACAAGACACCATTATTGTGTTTTCTTGCATGTTGCTTTCTCATATATGATACGTTTGTGTAACAAAATCCTAAACTCTGTACTTTTGATAAATTTATTACCTCTCTACGCCCATTGTTGGGACAGGAAAAAATGTAAGACAGTGCCAGCTTGGCAGTAGCACAGGAGGGTTACCTGCCAAAATAGTGTCACGGAGTGTGGGAAGAAAAGGAAGCAGGCAGGGAAACTTACAATATTTTACTAATTATCTCTGGGTGTGTGTGTCTTACGACTGGGGACAAGTGAATCATACTAGTGGGGTTTGAAAATAACTTTTTGTTGCAAACAAGCTGAGGTGTGTAATTAAATATTTGAATAAAAACAGTGTAGACATTTCATTGATTTATAAACATTGTATGTAGCCCAGCAATTCTTCCAGCTGTCCTTCCTCACTACAGCATGCATCTTGTTTGTGTCTAGGTTCTGAAAGGACCAGTAATCACAAGCTCCATGCAAATGCTCAAGTGCTCAACTGCCACACACCATGTCACCTCTCTTCTTTTGTTTCTCCCTCAGTATCATGAGACTATCTGATGCTCTGCTAGTCGGCAATATAAAAAGAAACCAAAGAAACAAATATAATCATCTGTACTAGCTGAGTTTAGGTTACTCACTCTCTCTTTCTCTCACTCACACTTTTCTCTCTCTCTCTCACTCACGCTTTTCTCTCTCTCTCACACTTTTTCTCTCTCTCTCTCACACATACTCACTCTCTCTCTCTCTCTCTCTCTCTCTCTCTCTCTCTCACACACTCTCTCTCTCTTTCACACACTCTCTCACTCTCTCTCACTCACTCTGTCACACTCTCTCTCCCTCTCTCATATATATATAGTTGTTGTTCAGGCATATCCGACTTTCTGTGACTTTCTGTGACCCTGCAGCACAGCCACTGCCCCTCTGAGCTTATATATATATATATATATATATATATATATGCTAATCCGGTTCTTCCAGATTGCTAGTTCTTCTGTCAAAGCTACTTCAGTCCATTACTACAGATGTTTGGCTCTGGGCCTAAGCACCTCAACACAAGTTGTTATCAGTTCCCAGGAGACTCAAAGTTATTTTCTCAATTTAGCTTAAACACAGGCTTAAGAAGTATGTACTCTCCCTTCTTCCTCCTCTTTGCAATGTTCTTTGTCTGTATAATGAAACACTCTTCCAATTTTGTTGTGAATATGCTCACACGTTCAAATCTGTAGGCCCACACATTCAGATTATGACCAACAAATCAGTTCAATTGGCCTTGAGGTGAGGAGCCAGCGATGGACATTGTGACGCCTAAAAACTTGATATAAAAATCATAATGCTCGCCCAGACATTACATAGTAGACGAACATGACTCTGATTTACACAGAACTGTTTGTATTTACAGCATTTTTATTCCAGATTATTGTTGAATCAGATAAGAAATAAGAAAAGTACACAGTGCCTGGTAATCATCAAATTCCTTGTAATGAGCAGTAATCATTATCTTGCCATGGAGGTTAATGGCAGCAATTGCGCGGTCCCCATAATCATCTGCCAAAACTCTCATTGACGTCAAAACTGTGTTTGGCCAAAACCACAAGATTAGCCACTTCATGTTATATTCTGTGCCATCACTGGGACATGTGTACTAAATTGTGCTAAATGGTAAGGTGCGACAGAGTAGGGAGATATACTGCAATCTTGTCTAGACACTAGAAGACTACCGTATTTTAGGAAAATCAGCATATTTTTTGTGAAACAAACTAACAATATTAGCATCTGTGAGCATATAATCATTTTTAGAGTAATTTTTTTTTTTAAGACTCTGTGTTTAGAATCTTTCCATTTTGTCTGATGTGAGCACTTCATGATTGCTTCGAGTGATCAGAGTTCAATATATATATTTTTTAATAGATATACTAAAACCTTTTTTAATATAATCGATCAAACAGAGGGGTGGAGTTTGCACAGTAAATAAAAACTATTTAAATATCAGGTTATTTAAACAAGACTACAGTGATATAACAACTCTGGCATTATAAAAATATAAGTTAAAATCATTATTGTCCTGTATCAATCCTTTGCAGTATATATATATATATATATATATATATATATATATATATTCAGTTTTATTTTGTGACTAAAATGAAAACTAAACAAATAAATTAAAAAAAATAACTTGTCAAAGGATTCATAGTGCAGACTCTTTACCGTTGGACTATGTGTGCTTTGCAGTGGTGAAGAAGGACAGTATAAGTAACACAGATATCATTTTGGCAATATAACACTTTCACTATCCAGGATTACTACACCTACATTTATTTTTTTTGAATTGCTGTAGTGTAAGAGATAGACTCCACTGGTGGTAGCTTCACCAGTTCTAAGAATACAACGGCAGAATAGAAATAACTTAAAGTCACTACCTTTGAACAGTAAAGCAGTAAATTTAAAAAGGAAAACACTTATTCCATAAGCTTTTCCCCTCTCTATCTGTTGCTGAAAAGCAAATTTGAGGATCCCTTTATTTCAGATTTTTTTTTATTTCAGTCTCTTACGCTATATAGGCTTGGCTCCGCAAACAAAGATTTAAGAATGATGACTACATATATGGGCTTTCTGGTGGCTGAGGAGGCCAATGCAGGACAGGCAGACTCAACCGCAGTGGTTGCACAGGAAGGCTTGTTCTGGGTTGGGTGCTGTAGTGACACCGTTTTTTCTACATTTCCTTTTGTCCTCAAGACCAGCCCTGCGTGTGGTCTCGAAAGAGGAGACAGCCTGGTGAATGGTACTTCTCCATGCCTTTCGTTCTGAAGCTAAAGCGGACCATCGACGATGGTCAATATGACAGGCATCAAGGGACTGTTTCAGTGAGTCCTTGTACCTCTTCTTCGGCCCTCCTCTGTCACGGTTGCCAGTGGTGAGCTCACCATATAGCACAATCTTTGGAAGCCGATCATCCTCCATGCTAGAGATGTGTACTGCCCAGCGCAACTGCTTCTTCAACAGTTTGGCCTCAATGCCGGTAACTCCTGCCTGTTCTAGGACTTCAGTGTTGGGGATGTGGTCATTCCATGAATGTTGAGGATGGTGCGGAGGCAGTATTGATGAAAGCACTCAAGAAGTCGTAAGTGGTGGCGGTAGGTAACCCTACAGTAGGGTACAGTAGGGTGGTCAGCACAACAGCTCCGTAAACTTGACCTTTGTGTACTTGTTCAGATGCTTGTTGTTCCAGACCCTTTTATATAACTTGTCAAATGCACCATTTGCCTTTGACAGTTTGTTGTCAATTTCCTTGTCAACCTTTGCATCCGAGGAGATGATGCAACCCAGGTAGGTAAACTGTTCGACTGTTTTCAGCTTAGACTCGGCAATAGTGATGTTTGGACGACAGTAATCTTCCTGAGGTGCAAGCTGGTGGAGAACTTCAGCCTTCTTCAAATTGACTTCTAGACCGAAGAGCTTGGCAGCCTCTGCGAAGCAAGACGTCATTTGCTGCAGAGCTGTCGCCGTATGGGAAACAAGGGCAGCAACGTTGGCGAAGAGTAGCTCTCAAATGAGATATTCCACTGTCTTGTGTGGGCCCTGCCTTGAGTCCCCTCAGGTTTACCAGACTGACGTCTGTGCGGAATCAGATGTAGAGTCCATCCTAAACACCAAGGTGTGTTGTGGCCCTTTGCAGCATCATATGTAAGAATAGTGTGAATAGAGTGGGTGCAAGAATACAGCCCTGCTTCATGCCGTTGCTTATTCGGAAGGGCTTGCATAGGTTGGTGTTGTGCCTAACTTGGCCACGTTGGTCTTCGTGTAGCTGGAAGATTTATGTTGCCACAGATCCTTCCTGCTCACAGTGTCGAACGCTTTGGTAAGGTCGACAAGTCACATAAAGTTACTGTTCTGTGCATTTCTCTTGGAGTTGCCTGAGAATATAAACAATGTCAGTGGTGCTCCTGTTGGCTCTAAAGCCACACCTTCTCTCGGGGAGGGGTTCTTCTGCGATAGTGGGAACCAGTCTGCTGAGGAGTACTTGCAAGTATTTTCCCTGTGATGGAGAGGAGAGTTATCCCCGACTAATTGGAGCAGTCTGACTTTTCTCCCTTCTTCTTGTACAGGTTGATGATGATTGCATCACAAAGGTTCTGTGGCAGTTTGCTTTGGCTACAGAGTTTAGCGTGAAGTGCTGGGCCCCCATGTTTCCAAATCTCAGCTGGGATCCTATCAACTCCTGCAGCCTTACCATTTTTAGCTGCTCAATAGCTTTTACAGTCTCTTCGAAAGTAGGGATTTCATCCAGTTCTTTTTACACTGGCTGTTGTGGAATGCGACGGAGCACTGAGACTGAAACTATGCGGTTGGCATAGAATAAAAGTGGTCAGACCACCGGTTCAGAATCAACACCTTATCTGTGTGTGTTTGACCATCGGCACTGCACAATGGACTTTGGACCAGGTGTGAAGGGCCATACAAAGCATTCAGGGCTTCATAAAACCCTCTTCAGTCACAGACATCTGCCCAACGCTGAGTTCTTTCCACGAGGTTGGTCCACTACTGGTTCTAAATTTCTCAAAGCTTTTGTTGGAAGTTGCTGCACACAAGACGGAAGGCTGCTTTCTTGTTAGGGCAAGACAGCTGAGTGAGATGCGCTTGATGTGCGGATTTCTTTTTCAACAGTAATTCGTGTATCTCCTGACTGTTTTCGTCAAACCAGTCTTTGTTTGTTTTTCTTTGTGGAGAAACCTAGGACCTCTTCAGAGATCTTCAGGATGCTGGTTTTGAGATGTTCCCATAGAGCATCTGAAGAGGGATCCGTGAAGCATTTGCGATCTTCTAGTCTTGACTGGAGATTCGCCTAGAAGTCGGCCTCCACTTCAGCTGACTGGAGATTACCGATTTGTAACTTCTTTTTGGGGCTCCTTTCCTCTTTGGTTTAGGATTGAAGTGGAGTTGAAGTTTGTAGCACACGAGATGGTGGTCCGTATTACATTCTGAGCTGGGCATCACTCGGGTGAGCAGAACATCAACTGAATTTGTAGATCCAGGTTGACTGCGGCTAGCCAACTGGGTGAAGTGGAGACAAGCTTTCTTTAGGCTACCTTTTCTAAGCCCCTTTCCATGTGGAGCAAGCAGTGCTGTCCCTAGAGAAGGCTGCTTGGTCATTCAGGGTGCTGCCGAATGATGCTGTTGTCTCCTGGGTCAGCATCAGGTGAACCATACTCCTGAACTGCCTGCATGCAGGATTGAGACTGCGGCTTCCAGTAACATCTTCAACTTGCCATTCTGCTTGAAACTGTTGAGTGTTCTAGATATAGACGTGCCCCCTTGGGCCTCCGCAATGGAGTTTTTATGTAAAATGCAGTGTGCGTAGTACTGGTCCCACTGTATACACTCAGGGTTCATCTGTCATGGCCTAGCAAGCTTGGACCATGACAGTAAGGTCATGAAGTCATAGGTGTTATATTGGAGTGCCCTTCTCCTAGATGGATAGCCTTACAGGGCTAAAAAGCTTCATTTGCCCAGCTATTAAATCATAGTTTTTCTTCTCCTAGGCTGGCTGCCAACCAAGGCTAATGAGCCCAGCCTACTCATCCGTTTATACCACCAGACATTCGTTCGCGCCATAACGTAGCAAACTCTCTGAAAATGGGAGGTTACCAACGAGTAGGTGTTGCTACAGACACAGTAATGTAGGAGAGGCCATATGCAATGACCTTCTGATTGGCAAGCCAGACAACGGTCACGCGGCAATCACTACACCGGAAAAGGAGAGGCAATGTATTGTGCATACACTTTCCCTAGATGAGTGGGCCGTGTGGCCCAGGTCACCCACCCACCTACGTATTACGCTATACTGGAGTATTTAATACACATGTATAAACCTAAATATAAATGGCTGATTGTTTGAGATTTGCATAGTGTCATTGAGGCTGTAACATCCATCAAACACACGAGCAGGGCATGGAGCCAGACAGTGAGTTTAATGAAATCCGCCTGGAACATGTTTAAATTACACGTCTGCAATAAACACAAGTCATATAAACATCACCAGGATCGCTGTGATGCTGAGAATGTGTTATATATACAGTATAATGTAATGACATCCTCACCTCACGGTATATTAGCAGTGACACGCAAATAGGGTCATAAGTACTAAAGAGCATTGAAGAACTTCAAAGCTAGTACGTTTATGAATATATGGGAAAAAAAACGGTCTCCTGGCTTGCTTGAGACTTGTAATTGTACAAACAATTATCTTTTCTTTCTTTACTGTGTTGAAGTTTGAATGTCTAAAGCAGCCAAAGTAAATAGCTGACATTTTTGGTTGCACCAAGGATAGTATATTGCCATTTGCACAATGTTTGCACTTTTTGGTCCTTGCTGAACCTACCACAATGAGGAGTAATGATCCTTTAAATAATGCGTTCTTGGCATGCAGTGCATCTAAGGATGCAACCACTATCAACCATGAGCCACAATAAGTTCCGAGCTCGTATGTGCAATTGAGAAACCCGCAACGGCTGCGAGCTTAACATTTTGCTAAGTTACGGAGATATTAAATTAGAGCAGGGCACGAGTTGCAGGACAGAGAGGCAAACCCGTAAACCATCTGTTGAACTTTGGAATGTGCGTCCATGAACGCAATAAATTAGTCAAACCCGTAGTTATGGGTTTAGATGGAGCCAATGGCAACAGAGATCGTCAGAATTACGTCACTGAAGTCCTACAGATTTCAATTACGAGTTACGATCGGACACACATTCCAGAATAAAGCTGTAAATATGATATTCTATTACATGCGAGTTCCATTATTGGTATTAACACATTGATTGCCGGGATCGATATGGCACGTAAACAAAGGTGAAAATAAAGGATTTTATATTGCCGATTTCCAAGCCTGAGAATGTTGTGCTATTAATTCTAATACCTAACATCACTTTCCCTGTTAATGAAAGTAGAGTAGTGTGTGTATATGTGCATTTAAAGTGCTACGATTGGACTTTACCTCCCTTGCGGGTCCTCTCTAGCACTCGTTGGCTTCTTGGCTCCATTTGCGGGTTACGGGCTTGGAAGCGAGTTATTTCAATGCAATTTAATTGCATGATTGGAAACATAGCAGTTACGGGCTTGACAGATCAAAGGATTTGCCGGTTTACAAGTCGAATTCTCACGTCCCGTAGGGTTTCCTCGATCCTACTTCACAAGTCGTCGGCAGGCTGCTTTAAGATGTCAATTTAATAGCCTTAAGTCTTGCAGGCTACTTTGCAAGCTGAGGTTTTCAACATAGAGGGAATTTAATATGGCTCCATGTCTGCTGACCTCCCTCTGAGCCATACACATACTGTAGAGGAGTGCACGATAAAAGTTAGAATTTTAAAAATTAAGGAAATACTCCCTGTATTATATTTAAACATTTTCTTTTAATTTGCAAGTACATTTTTCTCAAAGTACTTCACAAGCCGTTTGGCTTAGTGTAGATTTTTTTTTTTTTAAGCGTACAGTAAATATAATATTACAGTGTCACTTTGAGAGACAAAGAGGTTGAGATACAGGCAGATTATTGAATGAAACTGCAGGTCTCAGCGAGTTCATAATAATTCCTAAAATGGTTAAATTTAGTATTTATGGAAAATCTTTTCATTAATTCTAATAACACAGTGTAGCATTTATCATGGAGAGCATGCCCTCCTATAATATGAGTAGGTAGAGGACGGTGCTGCATCCTATAACATTGCTGTGATGGCTCCCTCACAGGCCCTTTATTTTTCTCCCACATATTTTCACATTATACTGTAAGTTTATCTCAGGATCTGCTTGAGCGGCTCCTGACATCTGTCTATTGGAGTTTCTCAGACTATTAACTACAATTTACACCCCCACAAAACATTCAGGATTCAGGATGTCAGACTGAAATATAATATGGAGCTAAAGATATCTGAACTACTGGACTACTATGAGACATTACAGGGGTGGAGTGATACAAATGAATTAATCTCCATGTATTGTTGGCACATAAAGTATACAAAATTCCTTTTATAATGGATATAATCTCATCAGCACCATGTCTAACTTCATGTTCCAGCCTCCCTTGCCAGCTTCACAGTAATATATATATATATATATATATATATATATATATATATATATATATATATAAAATAAGATGGCACTGGAGGGTGCAAAACACAAAAATAAATTGCATCAAGGCCTTCCATTCACTAGCTCCACCACTGTTGAAATACCATAATTAATTACACCAATTTTTTTTTAAAGAATTTGTGTACATATTGAGCAAAATCTAATTATAAATTGAACAATTAGCCTGTAATTCATTACTTATTGTTGGCCGTGCAAGGCAGGTGTGCAACTGTCTACTCCTTTTGCAATAGTTGTTTGCTTAGCTCTGTGGTCGAGTGACTTGTGTTTGCTAATTTAATTACACAACACATTATAATCAAGATACAAGCTAGAGACGTGACTCAATCCAGGGTAAACAAAGGCCAATAGAACACAGCTCATTGCAAAGGGCTTGTATCTGAAAAGATGAAAGTGACAGCAATACATGAGCTAAATAAATCTTTAAACCCAAGTTTAAATTTGTTTTCAGTTTAGACAAAACCTGTTTACCAAACCGTTACATTTTTAACTCTTATGTGCAACTGTTTTTATTGTGTTGTGCCATTTTTTCTGAGCTGATTCATTCTGCTACTTTCTCATCTTCAGCATCTATACCCAGAGCCTTCAACAGCCAAGGCATCTGTCCTTCACCCAGCCATATTTAAAGGGACTCTTTCACCCCAAAATCATGTTTTAATTATGCTTAAGTAACATGGAGAATATATATATATATATATATATATATATATATATATATATACACACACATGCCTACATATTAATATATATATATACTAGCTACTTGTTCTTAAAAAATGACGGCCGCCATTTTTTTTTCAAGCCCATAACTCTGAAGCCATTGGAAGGCCACCAAACGATGCCAACTGAATAGCAAATTAGCTTTCAACCTCACTTATAGACTCCCTGCCTCAGCGGGAGGCAAGGAGCCCAAAAGTGAGTTTGCAAGCTAATTTCCTATTCAATTGGCATCTTTTGGCGGCATTCCAATGGCTTCCGAGTTATGGGCTTGAAAAACAAATAGCGACGGTTAAATCCGAGTTACGGGCTTGAAAAAAAATGTCGGCCATTTTTTTTTTCCAAGCTCGTAACTTGGAAGCTATTCTGAATCTCTCCCTTCCTCTACCTTTGCAAGCCTTGTGATGAGCCCCTTTTTGCAAAGAGCGCCTTTGGCGCTCATAGCGAGCCTCTCCCCCTCTACTTTTATGGGCCTTCGGTGCTCATTGCAGACCTCAGAAAACCCTTGCAATGAACGCTCGTAATTTTTAACACAGCATTAACGACAAACTCGCAATTACATCATATACATTTACATATGCATTTATACATATACATTTATTTATATATATACCGACAAACTCGCAATTACGACAACTATATATATGATATATATATATATATATATATATATATACATCATATAAATTTACATATGCATTTATTTATATATATATATATATATATATATATATATATATATATATATATATATATATATATATATATTACCTGCCCGGTGCTGCACTCCACTTCCTGGGGTGAGGAGGGGCCACGGCAGGCCAGAGGGCCGAAGAGGGCCACAGAAGCCCAAGGGGCCACAGAGGCTTGCAAAGACAGAGGAGGCAACATAACGCAGAGGGAGGTTGCAGAGGTCTGCGGAGGGCCACAGGGACCCGCATGCACCAAGGGGGCCAGAAGGGGCTGAGGTAGGCTACAGGGGCCGCAGGGAGCCACAAAGGACCCGTAGAGAGCTACAGTGGGCTGAGGGAGGCCACAGAGGTCTGTGAGGGGCGACAGGAGGCTGAGGGGAACACAGGGGGCTGAAGGTGGCCATAGAAGTCTGCAAGGGGTCACAAGTAGCCCTAAGGGTCATTGGGGCCACAGAGGACCCACATGGGGCGACAGAGGTCCCAGGAGGGGAAAGGGGGGACAGTAAGGGCCACAGGGGACTGTGAGCGTATATTACAGAAATTTAAAAAAATAATAATAATATTTAAAAAAAAACAGACTGCACTGGGCCCGCCCCAGAGGAGGGCCCTGGTGCACTGCATTACCTACACCGGCAGTAGCTCCACCCATGGGTGAGAGGATTTTCAATAGAGATTAGCTTTAGTGAAAGATGAGCTCATAAGACCTCTAAAACATTGAATGGATAGGTGACGGTCCTCCTATCGATTTGAGTATTAGTTATCTATTGCTAGAAGGGGGACGCAAATAATACATTGACAACAAGCCCCCCAACATAAAGGTATCTGGGCAACCTTTCTTGGCAATTCAGAGTTGCCCATTTCTCAAAAAAACAAGGCTTTACTACCCACAAAACACCACTTTTTGTATAGTCTGCCGGGAGCCATTTTGCCTCCTGGACAACAGATTTCAAAATGACTACTAATGACCAATTCCCGGTATAAAGAACAGCTGCCATAGACTTTCTTGTCAGCAGGAATTAGCCATTTAGCAGGGGGCAGTGGTTTCAGATGAAACTTCTTTACTTTCCTCAAGTTTTGCATTGGTACCAAACAAAACATAAAGTGGAAAAAAAGTAGGCCGTGTTACCATGGTTACCAAATGTTGTCACATTCCTGGCCTTGTAGCATCCCATTATATGATGTTACTGAACGCTCAGGCATTCCCAGGCTGGGCTGCCGGTTATTTTTGGCCCGAAAGGAAATATGTGGTTATCCACAGCAAAGCATGGGAATCAGGCAAACATTCCTGTGTCTGGGGAGGACGCAGACATTCCTTAATCTCGGTCACTAAACCTGGACTTAAAAAAGAAACAGCCGTTAAACTGTTCTGAAAACAAATATTTAAAGTCAAAAGTTTAAATAAATATTTACATATATATATATATATATATATATATATATATATATATATAATATATAAGGACCTCAAAAACTGAAGTTACACCTCAATTTAACTCAAAATAAAAGAGTTTAGACACTAAAAAATTCTTTAAGCGAGAGAAAAAATGGCCGCCGAAACAAATGAAAACGAGGCTACAGCAGTCTAAAGACGCAAAACACCACCAAACACCTACGGAATTGCCGAAAAAGACATACAAGAGTTGAAAACAAGGACGCAACCAGTGTGACCACAAACACATTAGAAACACAATAAATACACACAACAAACATATAAAAAGCTTACCCACAGCAAGGTGGTGCACCCAGGACCTCTGCAAGTAAAGTTACACCTCGATTTAAGTCCAAATTTCGAGTTTAAACACCCGAAAATCCCCTAACGAGAGAAAAATGGCCGCCAAACAAAACGAAAACGAGGCTACAAGACTCTAAACACGCAAAACACCACCATAAACACGCAAAACACCACAAAACAGCTACGGATATTCCGCCACAGCCGCATACCACACATTAGCCGCCATTTTAGAACAATAACTTATACAATGCGGAAGTACACAGCTACGCTAACGGATTTGCCTCGCGCACGCACACTATTACACTGCACACATTCATGACGCTTACACAGCAGCTCCACACCACTAATGCTGCAGCAACATCAAAACAGATTGCCAGCTCTTCAACCCAATGCTTCCTGCATATATTACTTTAAAATAGGTAAAGTATATTACTTTATTAATGTATTTTTTATTTGATTACCATACACCAAACAGCATTAGCTCACTTACAATTTTATTGCCGTCATTTTTTGACAGGCAATTCGCTAGTATATATATATATATAAGGCATTTGTGTTGACATTTGGATGTTCAAAAAAAAAATTGTGATTAGGCCAATTGAATAGGGCTCTAAATAAGCAGATAGCATTTTTTTTTTGTTTTTGTTTTTAGTTAGTGAAAACCTTGCTTTTGGATAGATGTTTACTAACTAAAACCTTCTTTAAAAAAATGTGTAATGTGCTTATTTAGACCCCTATTCAATTGGCCAAATTGCAATTGAATGAGGGCCATTGATTGCAAGTTTAGTTTTGGAAAAACGTCACATTCTTGTGAATAAGTAAAAAACTTACAATATTAGCGGCTATGTAAGCTAGGAGCATAAAAGCTTTTTTAGAGAAAATGTTATTTGTAGCTCACTCTGCTCCCACCCTACTCGCTTATTCTTCTATTCAGTTCAATTGTCAAGTGGCCATTAAAAGTGGCATCTAGAGATCTTATCTGAAGCCACGGTTTCTCATATCCCTTCCATGTTTTTAATCCTATTAGGAACAAAGGCAAAATGTCTGCAGCCATTCTAGCAACATTTAATACACTAAATAAAAATCTATACAAAAAAACTTGTATTTATTTATTTTAAACTTTATAAAACATGTTGCATATTTCCAAGTCAAGTTCTTCAAAAGAGCATACTTTAAATATAACACTGAGAATCGCAGGTAGAAGAGCCTAGTCCACTCTTTAAAGGACTGCTTTATTGCTCAGTTTGTATCTAAAAACAGAGAAATATAAAATAACTTTTCTTTTTATGTGTTCACACAGAGAATGAAAGCAAGATTCCCACACTTCTGATTGCTATTTTTAATGGGAAAAAAACCCTCTTTGATTGAAAAAAAAAAAAAAATGATAGTATTACTAAATGGAACTGGCATAAGCACATCTGGATTGCTGACCCTCTCCCTAATTAGTGATGTGTTGTCCCTAGAGGGGACCATAGTATCAATAACACACGTGGGAAACAGCGATCTGTGAATGAATTAAACATGAAATCTTATTGCATGTGTGTGATCTGTGAGCAGTGTGGATGTTAAAGGGACATGGAAGGCTCCTTGATAGGTATATAATATCCCTGTGTATCTATTTACGTTTATGTACTTTATTTTATTTAGAAGTACTTATAAGCTCTGCCTAAACAAATAGTCCCTGTATGAGTCTGACCACTGAATCGTATGCAGACACAGACTCTGTAGAGCTGGATGTTCAGTCTAGTGTACTAGCCTATCAGGCACCATGTCTCAAAAAACATGCTCCCAAATACAATATTAACACATGGCAAAAATAGGAGGGGCTTTGTTTGACCTTAAAACATCACACGATCTTACAAGACTCGCAGACTTAAAATCCCAAATTGTTTCAATAACACTGGTAGGAAGCTGTGATTTTCTTTGCAAATCCATCAGTGCCCATTTGGGTAGCATAAACATAAATAGAGGAACCAATTTTCACTAATTGGCTCAAATATGGTATTTCTGCCTCTGTTAAGTGATTGCCATTGTCATGTGACAGATTGTATTTCAGCGAGGGGCCACTTGGTAAACATTCTTCCATTTGCAGTCAGCTTTGCCCCACACCTTCTTCTCTCTCCAGCTTGGCACGGCAGTTTGGACTTTCAGCAATTCCTAATTATATTGCCATAAATACACAATATATGGGGATCATCACCCTTTATTCTACACATTTATGCAATCAAAATTGTTTTTTTCACTTAGAAATATTATATTAAAATATGTTTTTCATTTCTGTAAAATATTCTTAGGCCCAGCTTTGTGATCGTTTGCATGTTTTAGAATGAGTTATTGCCATTGTTATCTTGAAGCTCCAAATGCTGATATAAATATAGTTCATTTATGGGACACTTGAGACATGCAGTAAATCACAAGAGTAGGGCAGTGTCCAGTAACTCTATGTACGAGATTTCAGTAAAAAACAAAAATGTTCTGTAGTTGACTTCTTACAGCAAAGGTTAGCAAGTGGTGGGGTGCGAAGTAGGCAATTAAGGGACTGAAGAACAGAGGTATGAGAAAGCGACCTATAGAAACATAGAAACAAGCACAGATCTGGTTGCCTATCTAGCACTCTAATCCATGGCTCCTTAAGAAAAAATAAGAGTGAAGTTCACTGGTAAATCAGCCCCAAGGTATCATGTGACACACGTAAATCTAACCTGGAAGAAATGACGTCCGAGCACCCAAAATGTTCCTAATATTGTAAACCCCACTGCCTGTCCCGTAACTGTTGTAAAAATCAATATCACATGCCTCCCGTAATAATATCTGATCTTGCTTAAGTTTACTCAAAAAATCCTTCCAAGAAGCCTTGTTTTCTAAAATATGACAATTTGACAGAGCTAACACCTTAACTGTGCCAAATGTGAGTCTTGATCATTACCCTCTATAAGCCAGAGGATCCCTGGGATTCCCCCATCAATCTTACAGTATAACCATGGAGACCCTATTAACCCCATAATACCTAACATAAACCCCTTTACTATTGGATTCTACCTATGTTAAACTATAATAATGGGAGAACATAAACCTAAAATCCTACCATGGGGTCCTTAGAGACACCCACTGCAACTACCCTTAACCCTATACCATGGGGTCCTTAGAAAAGTTAGGTTTCATGGGGGTGATTGGAAGACGGCATGATGGCCACCTGGGGAATCCGGATGGATACTTGAGCTCAATAGGAGACACTGTGTATTAATGGGGAATCTGCGGATACCTGGCTAATAGAGGATATTATCCCCCCTTTCTGATCGCTGACTACCTAACAATTCCTCTTGGGATCCCAAACACTTTGCTTGCCGTTTTCTTCAAGCACCCTCTCATGACACCAACCACTTTGATTTCCATTCAAAATTCCTCTTGTGACTCTGACCACTGTGATGGCCACCTTCCACTGAACCCCAATATATTAAAGGCTTTTCATTGGTTATTGGACTCAGAAAAATAATAACTTTAATTGGATACTGTTAGACCTGGAAAATACGCTGATATGTACATTAAAATTGTGCTAACCATGTACAATCCTAGAATAATAGGATTACGATATAATGAGGTAAAAGTAAAAAACAATATGTAGGAGCTCATAAATTGCTCCTATTAGCACCAGGTCTGGTATCAAATAATGACAACCCTTATATACCAGAATATACTGTTAATCTTGTAAATACAGGATATACTGATAATTATAGGATTGTCATGTTAAAAAAAGCACAAAAATCATATCCTAAAAACAAAATTATTTGTTTTTAGGATTTTACTATTTATAAGCCCCTACATATTGTTGTTTACTTTTACCTCATTATATCGTGATACTATCATTCTAGGATTGTACATGGTTACCGCAATTTTAATGTACATATCAGCGTAATTTCCGGATAAAACAGTATCCAATTAAAGTTATTGTTTTTATGATTCAAATGTGGTGTTAAGCACCAAAAGGATATTACTGCAATAGGTCATACTCTTTTTCTTATTGGACCCTGAATCAAGAATCAGTAAGGGTTAGTGTATAATCTCTACCACAGGTCTGTGGGTATATCTCCTGTGGAGCAACCACTAGCGGGAATCGAGAGAGACCATGTAGATAGGATGTTTCCAAATATATTATAACTAATCATTCATTTAAAGGGATGTGGAAGGGTCCCTGTTTTAAAATTAAAATAATCTACTAAGAGTTTGTTTTAATATGTAATTTTATTGACACCTGCATACGAGTTCTTATTTTACTTACTTCAGCCTTCCAAATAGTCCCTGCAGAAATCTGTCCCCAGTAGCCCATGCAGACAATGTTTCTCTACTGTTAGATGTATCATCCAATCACAAATTATCTCTCAACAGCCTGTGATTGGCTAGTACATCTAGTATTAATGGAAACACTGCGTGCATGAGCTGCTGGAGGCTTTGTAGGGACTATTTGGAAGGTTTTAGTGCAGTGTTTCTCAACTCCAGTCCTCAGGGCCCACTAACAGGTCACAGTTTATGTATGTCTCTGCATGGGCACAGGTGAGCTAATAAGAGGCTCTGCATGTGGTTAAACAGAATTACTGAGCCCCTGATTAGCTCACCTGTGCTCAAGCAGTGATATACCTAAAATGTGAACTGTTGGTGGGCCCTAAGGACTGGAGTTGAGAAACACTGACCTAGTGTCTGCTGGCCACCACTGCTGTCGGGCCGATAACAGGAATGGTCGAAATTGGAATCCCACACAAAATAATGCTATATACATTTTTTTTCTTTTCTAAAATCCTTTTACCCTGAATTGCTCCCAGAGTGAGCTCAGGTGCACAGCTAATCAACAAGTGTCTACTTTGTAATTAGATAATTGAAAACAATACCAATTAGTGTTTACCTGTGTAGGTGCCAGGAGGTCTGTGTGCTGAATTTCCAGTTGAGTTACTATATATATCTGCAGTGGCGTATCCTCAGTGGTTCCCGGAGCTGTTTACCTGTGAACATTTATCTACGGTATATACTAACTTAAGCCTAAAGTCATCCATATTAGCCTACGGCTCCGTAACATCAACATGTCTAATCCTATATTACACCATTCTGTTTATGTGTAGCTCATGTTTGTGAAGTATGTAAAAACTTTATAAAAAAAATTTTCAGTTGAGTTTAAGAACTCCACAGAAAATCCAAGCTAAATTAGCATAAAATTCATAATTAGTTGTGGCCAATCAGAGGCAGGTACAACAATGTATTTGTCTCCCTCTGAGACAAAGCTGCAGCTGTGATACTGGCAGCTGATTTGCTAGGACATAACTGCTCACAGCTCATTGGCTGGTATGCTGTGCCTACACAGGTGCCTTGGGGGTGGAGCCCACACAAGAAGTTTCAAATGTACTTTGAATTACAAATATACAGAATTCCTCAATAAAATAATGTGAATGAGACACCCAATCAGACAGACTTACACACAGGGTATCACACAAACTGCCAGATACCTTTAAGTACCCTGGCAAGAAAAGCCTATTTTATTGGCATTAATTCCCCTGGGACTCAAAATTGTATTTTATTGTCAGAAGGTGTTTATTAGGAATAATTTCTGTCAATAAACAGATACGGCTGATTGGGACCACTTTCTATAATATAAAACGGTAGTGGGAACCCACATTTTATACATACAGAGAACAGAGAACAAATCAGCTGCTTCTTCTGAAATGTAAAATTCGTTGGATAACATATTTTTAAGTATAAATTCAAGATTTTAAGGCCATTTGTTTAGAGAGCAGCTACACAAATAATGGTTATCCCTAGTAAAGAATAATTGCATACAATTATTAATAAATTAAAGGATCATTAAAACTGCTCTGCCACATCATATAGAGCAGATATTAAACAATGTGTAAAAAAAAAAAAAAACTCCTTTCACGGTTCTTAAAATATAATTTGTTAAAAAACAGACTGTAATTATAGAACTAGTTTTCCTCTTTAAGAGTTAAACAGTATGCACTATACATGGACTTGTTAGTTTGCGTTGACATTAGATTATCAGTAACACTTATCTATACAGTCTGTTTAGTAAAATGATCCAAGTAACTGCTCGATTTTGTGTAATATGAAAATGCACAAGAAAAAATTGCAACAATTTACATGCAATTTCCTTGGTGGGGTGGCTTTCTTTATATATATATATATATATATATATATATATATATATATATATATATATATATATATATACACATGTATATATTTGTATATATAAATATATGTGTCTACAGTATCTATATATACCATATTATATATATACCAGCGACTTGAAAATTTTCAAGCCTCGCAATGCTGTTGGTTACCACACAATGCGAGCCTCGCTATGAGCACCTTCTCTCTCTCTCTCCTTCCCTTGTTCTGTGTCCTCTCCCATTTTCTCTCCTTCTCTCTCCTTCTCTCTCCGAGCCTATCAATGAGCGCCTTCAGCACCCATTCTAGGCATTGTAATGAGCACCGTTGGCGCCCATTGCGGGCCTCCCATCAAAAATGACAAGATAATATTTAATTTTTTTCTCCCTCATGATTCTTCTGCCACTCCCTCCCCTGGGTCTCTTTCCACCCTTCCCCCTGTGGGTCTCTTTGTCCCCCTCTCCCTACCCTGTGTCTCTTTTGCCCCACTCTCCCTCCCCTGTGTCTCTTTCCCCCCTCTCCCTCCCGTGTCTCTTTTCCCCCCTCTCCCCCATTTCTCACCCACGTGTCTCTTTTGCCCCAATCCCTCTCTTTTGTCTCTTGCCCCCTTTCCCTCTCGTGTCTATTTCTTGGTAAGCAAATATTCTTTGCAATGCATTATTTATAAGCTGCACACTAAGGATTCCTTGCTCTGCCATTCTGTGAACTTATTATTTATTTATTACTCAGTTTATATTTATAAGTAGCACAGTAAGGTAAATAAATATGTATTTCTTAAGTCTGATTAATTTCCCATGACGCTGTGTGCTTACACACCAGGGGATAGTCACATGTGACTTAAATAGCGGTTATACACCAACTAACAAATTGGTCTGGTCGGCAAATTTATAGAAGTGAATGATTCAAATTTCAAGGGTAGGTGGCAAGATGGGTACAGAGTCAAGGCAGGAGGCAAGCAGAGTAATTGGGGTCTAGGTCAGGCTAATCAGCCAACTGGACAATGATTGGGTCACAAGCTAAAGCCATACACAGGAAATCCAAAATCTAAAGCAAGGCAAACAATGAGCAGTATCCAAAAGTGTCCTTTGCCCGTGGTATGGGCTGGACCAGAAAGTAGCTTTAACAAGGTTACGGAATCCCAAAAATAAGCTAATTTCCTGGTTGGGTTCCATCTTGGAGAGCATGATAAACTATTCAACTAGCAGTTTTTCTCTACAGTAAATCATTTCTGAAATATTTAGGATTGTTTTTGCAGTGTGTGGCTAATTATGTGTGTGGCTTATTATGTTAATCTGTGTATCAGTATGTTAATGTGTGTTTCCTTATACTAACGTGCGGCTCAGTATGCTAATGTGCCTCTAAGTGTGCTAATGTGCATCTCAGTGTGCTAATGTGCAACTCAGTACGCTAATGTGCCCATCAGTGTGCTAATGTGCTGCTCAGTGTGCTAATATGTCGCTCAGTATGCTAATGTGCAACTCAGTGTGCTAATGTGTGTCTCAGTATGCTGGTGTGCGTCTCAGTGTGCTAATTTGCAGATCAGTATGCTAATGTGCTGCTCAGTATGCTAATATGCCGCTCAGTATGCTAATGTGCAACTCAGTGTGCTAATGTGTGTCTCAGTATGCTGGTGTGCATCTCAGTATGCTAATTAGCAGATCAGTATGTTAATGTGCGTATCATTATGCTAATGTGCATCTCAATATGCTAATGTGTGGCTCAGTATGCTAATGTGCATCTCAGTGTGCTAATGTGTGGCTCTGTATGCTAATGTGCATCACATATATAGTTGTGAGCGTACGGGTCGTTGCTCACGCTTGCGGGCTCGCGTAGCGAGCCCGCGGCCCTCGCGAAGCGAGGTCACTGGGCAAGGGCCTCAGTTGCTGGCATGGAGCGCCAAAGGCGCTCCATGCCAGCAACTGAGGCCCCTCGCAAAGCGAGGGCCTCAGTTGCTGGCGAGGTCACTGGGCACGGGCCTCAGTTGCTGGCATGGAGCGCCGAGGGCGCTCCATGTCAGCAACTGAGGCCCCTCGCGAAGCGAGGGCCTCAGTTGCTGGCGAGGTCACTGGGCAAGGGCCTCAGTTGCTGGCATGGAGCGCCGAAGGCGCTCCATGCCAGCAACTGAGGCCCCTCGCGAAGCGAGGGACTCAGTTGCTGGCGAGGTCACTGGGCAAGGGCCTCAAACCCTCGCAAACTTCACGTCGCTACTCAAAAAACACGACACACAAATTACGACACTCGCTAAATTTTACGAGGAACGCAAACAACCTACGAAACACGTTATAACACATTACGGCCTCGCAACACTCGGACGCAACACGCCGACATACAAACATTTAAAACACAATACATACACACAGCACATACATAAAAACCTTACCTACACCAAGAGGGAGCACCCAGGACCTCAAAAATGCAACTTACACCTCGATTTTACTCGAAATAAAAGACTTTTGAGACAAAAAAAAAATCTAAGCGACAGAAAAAATGGCTTCCGAACAAAACGAAAACGAGGCTACAGCTCTCTAAACTCGCAAAACACCACAACAAACTCGCAAAACACCACAAGAAACTCGCAAAACGCCACAAACCACCTACGGATATTCATACCACACAGTGCACACATTCAGCATGCTTACACAGCAGCTCCACACCACTAATGCTGCAGCAACATCAACACAGATTGCCAGCTCTTCATCACAATGCTTCAAAATAGGTACACTATATTCATTTACTAATTTAGCTACCTTACAATTTCATTGCCGTCATTTTTTGACGGGCAATTCGCTAGTCTCAGTATATTAATCTGCGTATCAGTATGTTAATTTGTATCTCAGTATGTTAATGTGCAGTCAGTATACTAATGTGCAAGCTCGGAGTACTCAATAAGATTGTGAGAGGGGTCTAACTGCTAGATACCATTGCAGGACATTATTTTGGCCACTACAGAGACAGACAAGCAGCCTGTAAACCTAACTAGCACATCAAAGCTAACAATAAATCTGCATATTGCAGATCAGAGGAGATCTAAAAAGGTTGAACTTGATGGACTAAAGTCTTTTTTCAACCTAAATTACTAGGTAACTATGTAAAGCTGCAAAATAACATGTGTGACACTCATTTGCATTTAAATGGAGCAACAACAACATGGAATTTCATTTTAGAAAAAAAGGGTTAACACAACATATAGCTATTTTTTTATGCTGTTTAAGAATAACCTAACAAAATAACTTGATTCCCTTATATAAGCATCCTGTGACCTAAAAATCATGCAAAATAGCAACAAAACGGAAAATATAATCAATATAGAATAATAAACTTAATTTTATTGTCATTTCTTTTACATCTTAAAACTTTATTTTCCGTGGACTAAACACTTTCAGATATCCTCACTGTAATCCAAGAAAATGATTGTTTAAGGTAAATATTCCCCCTTTCATTATAAAACCAGGTTATGCCCCTGTGCATTTACAGATTAGCAACAAATCCCTGATGTACATGAATGTCCCATATGATAACATTTAATGGCTTCTAAAGGAATGTTTGTCCCAGCAGAGCATTAACTGGATTATAATTCTGAAATAGGACGGGAAATATGCATTACTTAATTATTTCTGTGCTTTTAACCATTCATTATGTTAAGCATTTTTCCATATTCACAAATCACACACAATCGCCATAGGACAGATGAGTTTACTGCAAATGGCAAACATTAAATATGTCTTTCCAGGGAAGGTTGGGCATTATATTTACCTGCATTGTTATGAGCCTAGTATCACATATTATAATTGTCAAACTGCGAATCGTCGTCACGTTTGCGAGCCTCGCGAAGCGAGGCGAGCCACCAACACATAGAAGCCTTCCGAGCTCAGAGCACTTAGGCGAGACAGGCAGTTGAGGTATTAAAACACACGGGAGGCGAGCAGTTGAGCCATTGAAACACGCGGGACTTAGCCTGCAAGCAGTTAAGAAACGCAGGACTTACTTAGCCTGCAAGCAGTTGATGAACGCAGGACTTACTTAAGCTGCAAGTAGTTGAGAAACACAGGACTTACAAAATAAAAAATAAACATAAAAACACACTCACAGACAGCACGGGGTAAAGGCAAGGATACCTGGGAGTGACGTTGTATGCAAATTTAAGCCGAAATTGCTGAGCTAAGCGAGAAAAAAAATCACTGCCAGGCACGTACAAGTTAGCCAGGAACGTAGGAGATGCACAATATACCATTACAACAAACAGAAAATGCTTGCGAGACAAGTAACACATAGAAAAAATCTGCCATTTTCCAAAACTAACTTGCAAATAATAACATTACTATTCTAAAATGGTGATTTACACGCCTAAACAAACGGTTTGATCTTGGGCACACAGCCTATTTACACTGCACACTTGGCACATTGCTGACACTTTCTCCTCAGCTGATCAACAGTCTAACTGTACATTTTCAGATGCAGGAAAATCCAAAGAGATTGATAGCTCTTCAGGATATTGATTGCTGCATATAAAATATAAATAGGTAAAGTATATTAATTTATTAGTTCATATTAATTTATTAATTCACTGTACTAAATACATTTTATATTTTACACTGTACTTATATATCTGGCTTCGCGACGAGCGATGAAGGTGATCGTTGCAAAGCAGGACACTTGAAGTACACAAGGGGAGAGGCTCACAATGAGTGACGAAGGTCCTCAGAGGAGCAAAAGCTTTACATTGTGTGGGAAACAGCATTGCCATGGCTTAAAATTTTATTGCCCCGCCATTTTTGATGGGCAAGTCGCTAGTAATATATAAGCAGCATTCAGAGAATTGGCATGCGCTACGCACAAACTTGCAGTATGACAACTATATTAAAGATATATATATATATATATATATATATATATATATATATATATTGTTGTTGTAGTTGTTTTGTTTAGTCGTCCAACTCTCTGTGACTCTATGGACTACAGCACGCCAGGTACATCTCTCAATCACTGCCCCTCTGAGCTCCATCAAGTTCATGTTCATTGCTTCAGTGACCTAGTCTATTCATCTCCGCCTCTGTTGTCCCCTTCTTCGTGTGCCTTCAATCTTTCCCAGCATCAGAGTCTTTTCTAGGGAATCCTGCCGTCTCATGATATGGCCAAACTATTTGAGCTTCAGCCTCATGATCATAACTTCTAGTGAACAGTTTGTCTTGATTTCCTGAAGCATTGATTTATTGGATCTTCTTGCAGTCCAAGGGATTCTAAGCAGTCTTCTCCAACACCACTATTCAAAGGCATCAATTCTACGGTGCTCAGACTTCTTTATGGTCCAGCTCTCACATCCGAATCTTACTACTGGGAATACCATAGTTGGAACTATGCAGACCTTTGTTGATAGTTTAATATTTTTACTTTTTACTAGCTTGTCCAAGCTTGCCATAACTTTCCTCCCCAGAAGCAAACATCTTTTAATTTCATGACTACAGTCACCATCTGCAGAGATCTTGGATCCAAGGAAAATAAAATCTGTCATTGCCTCCACTTCTTCCCCGTCTATTTGCCAAGAAGTGAGATTCGTGTTGGCCATGATCTACGTCTTTTTAACGATGAGCAGCACGTTGAGCAGCAGGCCAGCGTTTGCACTCTCTTCTTTTACCCTCATCACTAAGTCCTTTAGTTCCTCCTCACTTTCAGCCATCAGAGTGTTATCACTGGCGTATCTGAGGTTGTTGATATTCTTTCAAGCAATATTGATTCCGGCTTTGGATTCATCCAGCCCGGCCTTACACATGATGTATCTATTGTGCCTCTTCTTCTGCGGAAACCGGCTTGCACATCTGGTAATTCCTGGTCCATATATTGTTGGAGTCGAGCTTGTAGAATCTTAAGCATTACCTTGCTGGCATGTGAAATGAGTGCATCATCCAGTAGAATTTTGGGGAATTTTCTGGGATTCCATTACCTCCTGCAGCCTTATTATCAGCAATAATTATCAGCCCATCTAACTTCACTCTCCAAGATGTCTGGCTCCAGCTCATTGGACAAATTATTGAGGTCATAACTGCTGTTAAGATCCTTCCTGTGTAGATCGTCAGTGTATTTCTGCCACCTCTTCTTTATCTGATCTTCTTCTGTTAAGTCCCTACCATGTTTGTCTTTTATCACGCCCACTTTTGCATGAAAGATGCCTTTTAGGTTCCCAATTTTCTTGAAGAGATCTCTTGACTTACCCATTCGGTTATCTTCTTCAATCTCTTTACATCGCTCATTGTAGAATGTCTCCTTGTCTCTTCTTGCTATCCTCTGGAACTCTGCATTCAGTTGGACAAATCTTTTCTTATCTCCTCTACCTTTTGCTTTCCTTATTTCTTGGGTTACTTTCAAAGCCTCATCAGACAGCCAGTTTGCCTTCTTACTTTTCTTTCTTTTAGGGATATTCATTTTGCTGTTTCCTGGATAATGTTGCAAACTTCGGTCCAAAGTTCTTCAGGCATTCTCTCTTCCATGTCTAGTCCCTTAAATCTATTCTTTACTTCCCTTGCATACTCACAAGGGATATTATTTATTTCGTATATACTACAGTTTAATTTTGAACTTTGCAATAAGAAGTTCATGGTCTGAGCCGCAGTCAGCTCCAGGTCTTGTTTTTCCTGACTGTATAGAGCTCCTCCATCTTTGTCCATGTGTAGAGTCGTCTCAGAGGGTGTTTGCTACGAACAGTAAAATTCTACTAATCTCGGACCGGCTTCATTCTGTACTCCAAGGCCAAACTTGCCAGTTATTCCAGGTATCTTTTGGTTCCCTACTTTAGCATTCCAATCTCCTATGATGATAGTAGCATCTTTTCTTGGTGTTATATCTATGACGTGTTGAATGTCTTCATAGAACTGGACAACTTCAGCATCCATGGTTGGAGCATAGACGGATCATTAAATGGCTTATATTAAATGGCTTGCCTTGAATTTGAATTGAAATCATTCTGTCATTTATCAGGTTGTAACCCGGCACTGCTTTGGCCACTCTTTGAATGACTAGGATGGCTACTCCATTTCTTCTGCTAGATTCTTGACCACAGTAGAAGTCGATTTTAAGTTCACCAATTCCCAGGATATCAATGTTTAACCTTGTCATTTCATTCTTGACCACATCTAGTTTGCTTTGGTTCATAGTACTAACATCCCAGGTTCCTATTCTGACTTGTTCTTTGCAGCAGACTTTCCTTTCCCCTACAGACTCATCCGCAGCTGTTTTTCCTTTCGGCTTTGGCCCAACAACTTCATTAGATCTGGTGCTACTTGTACTTGCCCTCTGCTCTTCCTCAGTATGGCACGACTTCTCAAAGCTTCATACATGCGCGTCGACGTATGCCCACACAAGTGCACCCGTTATTTGAGCGATCCGGACATCTTGACGCAGGACCTGACATCTTGGTGCAGGACCCACCTGACGCAGGACATTAGGTAAGGTGGGCTTAGGGGTGTTAGGTGTTAGCTTAGGGTTGGGGGATCTTTGGGTGTAAGGGTTATGATTAGGGTAGGGGTGTAATGGTTAGGGTAGGGGTGTAAGGGTTAGGGCACAGGTGTAAGGGTTAGGTTAGGGGGTGTAATGGTTAGAGTTAGGGTAGGGGTGTAAGGATTAGGGTTAGGCCAGGGAGTCTAAGGGTTAGGGTTAGGCTTGGACGTGTAAGGGTTAGGGTAGGGGCGTAAGGGTTAGACTGAGCCTCCGGACACCCACATAGTGCAAACTGAGCCTTAGAACAAACTGAACCCAGGACACCCACCCAACATAGACATCAGTCCCACTCACCCAGCCTCTCTTTCTACCCTTCACTCCCCCCTACTCACTCTCCTCTCCCCCTCTCTTTCTATCTTACTCTCTTCTCTCACTCAACTCACTTTTTCCTCTGCCCTCTCTGTCCCCTATCCTCTCCCTCCTCTCTCCCATCTCAATCTCTACCCCCTCCCCATTCTCCTCTCTGCTACCCCAGCCATCTATCCCCATCACCAGGTTCCAGTCCCCTGTGTGTCATTTACCTGCAGCCCCCTGCATGTCACCGACCTGCTGCCCTGTGCCTGCCTTCGCACAATTGTGACGTTGCGCATTTTTTCACAGCGCGCTGCTGTCACAGCGCTGTTGTCGGCGCAGACTTCTAGTGCGCGAGAAGGTTGGCGTGACCTTCATCAGTAATTTGGTAGGCACCTTTTGACCTGTAGCGCATGGCGAGGCCAAAATCTCTGCGATGCCTGCAATGGGTTTCGAAAGTTGCGCTAATTGCGAAGCTCACAGACGAGAGGGAAAGAGAGAGGAGAGGGGAGAAGAGGACACAGGAGGGAAGGAGAGAGGGAGAATGCGTGCTTTGGGGGGTGGGGAGGCAAGGGGAGAGAGAGGTATTGCAGAGCCTGGAGATCCCATATTAAAATATAAGTTCCATCTACAACTACATTTATTTTGTACTAAAGAAGTACTGCTACAGGGCATAAAAGGGACACTTTTACCCCAACAGAAAGATGATTTACTTTTAAAGAGCAATAAAACCTGTGTATACATAGAAGTAGCAGTTTTCCCTATAGTAAATTATTTCTGAAATATTTAGAATTGACTTTGCAGCTCCTGTATGCTAATGTGCCTCAGAGCCAGATACCATTAGAGGAACTTTATTTTGGACACTACAGAGACAGACAAGCAGACTGTAAACCTAATTAGAACATCAAAGCAGCTATGGAGCAACTACAACATGGTATTTCCCATTCATGAATAACACAACACAGAGGCAGGTTATCATGTTCTTTAAAAATAATCTAAACACACTTGATTTTGGGGTGAAAAAGAAACATTTTTAGTCTGACAGTTATTCTGTCATGTTTGGGGAGAGAGGAGGCTGACATTTTAATTTAGATTTCTCTCAGTGACACTTAGAATGCCTAAAGTTGAAGAGCCAGTTCCAGAACCAATCTAAAGTTCTAAACTCTGCCTATGACATAAATATGTTGCGTTTTTCAGCAGCTCACGTCATCTAATATACAGAGGACTTGTACCAATAAGAGGCAAGCGCTGAATCCTTTACTTACTGTATATATCTGACCTGTCATTAATTCTGATGTACAGCCATGTCAGCCCATCTATTAAAGGATAATTGTATGCTTATTTTTAAAATATCAAGAATATGATATACAAACTGTTTATCAAATGTAAAATAAAAATACAGATTTTACATTTTATATACAATTATATTGCAAGTGGAATCTACATTTTTTTGCTGCTAACCAGTTTAGACTGAATGCAAAGTAAGCCTCTGTTGGTACAAGATAAAAGGAGCAGCTAAAGCTGCCAGTGCCCTCGATAATGTTAATGGAAAGTGCATTACATTTAAATCCTCCAGAGAAATCAGCTGAAAGAACCACATGGTAAAGATGATTCTGCTATAACTCACAAGCCCACAATAAACACATCACCTTGCAATGAACATTCTGTTATAACACCTGCTCTAAATTACAATTCCTTCTATATTCCCAATTACTTTGTAATCACTATACAGAGTTTATATTTATTCCTTAAAGGTTGATGGCAGCAAGTGGCCCCATTTACTTTTCAATTTATTTATCCTTAAAACATAGATTCACACATTCCCTGAATTCCCTTCCAAACCACCTCATGCTCACACTTCTCAATCTGCTTTTGGTTATACAATTAATAATATTATTTGAATTCAGTATTCCAGTGGTGTAATTCTGTCTAGAGCAACAAGGCTCGACCTAGGGCAGCACATTTTCACGGCGCAGCAGTCTGCCTCAAGCTGCCAGTGCAGTGTCATGGAGTGTTTTATGCATGTGCACTGAAATGTGTCTGTAAATAAATCTGACATTATATACAGTTAATATATAAATCAGAGTATTGCAGTATATAGTGATACCTTTTTTATTGGACAAAGATATTTATAATAATTAAGATAAGCTTTCCAGAGATAACCTCTCTTTGTCAAGTCAGAAGCAATACTTGGCAAAGAGAGGAAGCTCTCGAAAGCTTGTCATAACCATTATGAATATGTTTGTCCAATAAAAAAGGTATCATATATACTCTGGCATACTCTGATAAAGCATCTAGATTATTGGAAACTCACGGCTACCCCACTTCTTATATATATATATATATATATATATATATACACACAAACACACATTATTATCACAAGCACATTATTATCCTGAATAACCGATGTGTGCAGCACGGACAGCAGCTAGATGGCGTGGTAGTGAGTCAATAAGATGCTGGAGGAATTTGGAGGCCAGGAAAGTACTTGGAAGTCTTTGTCATGCTCCTCAGACCACTCCCTGACAATTCTGGCAGTATGACACGTTGCATTGTCCTGCTGGAAGATCCCATCCGCTCCAGGAAAGACAGTCACCCTGTATGAGTGTACTTGATCTGCAAGGATGGATAGATAACCCAATCGGCTGAGAGTGCCTTCCAGAGGAATGAGTGGACCCAGAAAACTCTGCCACAGCAGCTTCTGTTCCTCCAACAATGGTTGCAGAGTGTTTGTTCTTGGAGGTTTCGCGTCTGACACGCCAACGTCTGTCCAGTCAAACGAGCAGAAAACGTGACTCATCCAAGGAGGCATCATCAGCCATTTATGATGATTAACCCTCGTCAGCATGGGTGCAGTGACCAGCAGTTTGCTTTGGAGCCCCATACACAACAGGGTTCACTGCAATGTTCCCTCTAAATTTTTGGAGCCTGTGTGTGCTTAAAATTTCTGTTGAGCTTCATTTTACACAGAGAGTAAACTCTTGTGCGCATTGGCGAGTCAGGTGCTAATCAATGCTTTTGTGTCTTAAGCTTACTAGCATACATTGCTTGACATTTAGCATTTGTTTATAATATAAAGGAGTATGGGTTAAGAAATTTAACAAGTTTTACATGTTGAAATAGATTTATTACTAACACAAGTGTTTTAATTCACTTCCACATGTAACGGGTACAAGCATGACTATGTAGTATAATGTCTCTTATTAATATCTTTCGGCTGGAGGGAGCAGTGCAGAACCTGGGGAATATAACGCCAACATTGCACTGGCTCAGTCACTCATGTCTGCTTCCAGATAAAATTGATTTGCAGAGACATAAAGTGGATTAAATATATGTGCTATCATGCCCTGGGCCTGACTGGACTGTTTTACACCATGGCCTGGGCCTGGACTGGCAAGTAGTCACCCTGTTCATAGTTATAGTTATGTATTTTGTATTGCTTATGGTTAAAATGACACAAATTGGACGTATTTTGATTGTTACAATTGTTGATATCTGGTGGTGACTCACCCAGCCCCACCTAAATAAATAAACACATGGGGTATTGGGCAGATAAACAGATAGTCTGAGTGTTTACAGCAAATTGTTATAGGTAATATATCACCAGGATAGTTTAAGGGCCTGACCTCATCAAATGTAATGGGTTTCCCAGTAAGCAGGGGCAGCCTATTGCTAATTGGTCTTTCTTCTATGTACCTAAGGATGGGGCTTACTGTGATTGGCCAGCCTGTGTGTCAGAAAATTGTATTAATAGGACAACTAATGAAGGTGTGGCAATTTTGCCTATACTTACATATTCAAAGTGTGAGTGTCAGTCCGTGAATGAATCCTAATTCTAAGGGATTGTGAGGTGGAGAATAGTCACAGTCTGTGGCAATTGTGTTCCTAATATCCTGGTCTGTTGAAGCAATGTCCTGGGTGTTGAACTTGTGTTTGGTCCATCTTCTGCTATCAGAGGTGTAAAGAGGCCGCACAATTCTGCTAGACAGGTTTGAACCAGGTTCTTACCAAGTCCAATTGAAGTAGCAGATTGTGACAGTGCCTGTAAGCATTTTGTGGCATGACAACCTAGCTCCTAGCTATTTAAAGTACAGGATTCATTTTTTTTTTCTTGTTGCTTGAGAGTTCTGATTGCTGTAATCATGTCAATAAGAGATTTTTGTTTTGTTAAGAATGATCTTTTACTTCACTATCACTCTTTTCCTTTTAATAGGATTGAGTTGTAAATTAGAGTGGGAGTAATTATACAATAATGGCTTTTACATTGTATTAAGTTTAAGTGTTTTAATGATGATAGCTGTGGTGGGAAATAGTCCATACATCAGAGCACACTTAAACATAATAGTGTTAGTCCATATCCCAAGGGACACAATTCTTAAATGTATTAAAGTATACCATCAAAGTGCACTATTTTTTACTATATAGTAGCTCCTTCTAAATATGGGGAGTCCTTCAGTCATTTAACCACAGATTCTGTTCTTTGTTCCCACCAAGTTCTCAGTCTTTATCTCCACCAGCCTGGTGGCACAGGTACTAATTCCATATGAAAGAACATTAATTTCTAATTCCCTATAGTCGGATATTTTATCTTGGTTTTCCCATTAACTTTTTCCACCCAGGGAGAAATAGATCTCCATTGACCCTTTTCCTATTGCCTTCCCTTCGGTGTAAACAGCGTTTCAATGTGTGCACATAACAAATAGAATAATCATACAGGGCAAAAGGAAAAGGATCAATGGAGATCTATTTCTCCCTAGGTGGAAAAAATTAATGGGAAAAACTAAGATAAAATATTTGTGTGCGCTCCATGTTTAGTTGTGTGTGCTTATCTCACGATATGTGTGCACGCGCACACAGCTTAGAAGGAACAGTGGTTTACTTCTGAAACGCTGTATATAGGTGAATCAGAAATAGTGGAAAACGTAAAAATATTTTTAATGTTTTATTTCAGAATCATTATCGCTGTCAAATTCACACTGTACAGCATACACTATTTGTACTGTCTTTTTATATACGTTTTGCTTGTTTTAAAAAACCTAATTCAAAGTTTATGAAAGGCTCTTACATAATGGGAAGAAGGTGAGGAAGGAAGCTATAGGAACATTAGAATGTGAAACAGGCTGTCTGAAAATTAGTGACCAAGAAAAGGCAGATGAGCTAAATAGGTTCTTTTCTTCGGTATACACAAGGGAGGTACCAGTGGTTGGGACACTGTACTGTAATTTTAAACACATTTGCCTGGTAGCCCCCTGGTTCGATTGGACGGTGAGTTGCTCATCTGTAGCATGTCGGTTGGCCCTCACACACCTTTGAAGCTGACGTTCACCTCTGACATCAATGGCATGCGGTGTGCCACAGTTTCCACGCCATTTATTCACAATGGTGCTGTTTGTCCAGTCACTGGACACTTTAAGCAAAGCAGCATGCAAACAGTTCACAAACTGCACTGTTTCAGAAATAGTGTAACCCTTGGCTCGAAAGCCAATGATGATCCCCTTATCAAAGTCAGATAAATCGCACATTGGCTACACGCTTTTGACGTCAAAAGTAGGTGGTGGTCATAATAATTTGACCTGACGTTGTATATGTGCATTCTGAGATCACGCAAGACCTTAATGGTGGACGCCATTCAACTAATTATATAACTTCTGAATGCAACTAGTTACATTACTGCTTATTTAAAAGTTTCATAATTAAACCTTTTTTAGTTTTTCTTTGTAAATGATTTTGAAAAGTATGTATTATTTGTTTATGATCTCTCATTTATATATAACCAACACATTCCGTATCCCTGGGCTACAGTAAAATATGGATATGACAATATATTATATGACAAACTTATACAAAAATAGTTGCCAACCTTGCCCTACAATTTCCAATCATACACACTTTTATACAAATTCCTTTGCAAGACTGAGAGTTTCTAAGCTTAAAGACTTAAAGGAGATAATGAAACAAAAGGGGAAGGGACTAAAAGGGAGAAACAATGGCTTGGCATGTAATTGAAAAGAGAGAATAGGGTTAATTAGTGATTAAGTCTGTGAATGTAGCAGTTGTGAAAGATGGAGGTGATATTGCAGTAACCTGCACTATGAAGTAACACAACTCATAGGTGGGTGGTTGTGGACAGGGTAGGTGGGAGGGCATGGTAGAAGAGTTTAGAGACAGAAGAGAAGGTGGTGTGTGAGGCTGTAGGTCTGGAGGTAAAGAAAGTCTTGATGGTGAATGGAACTAGAAAGATGTCATTTGGTGAGTGCTTCTGCTCAGATGGATGGGATGGAGCCCAGTACATAGAGTTCTACTTTGTCAGCATGGACTATTTTGTGTAGATCAACGACATTAAATCTCAATTAAATTATTTTAATTCAAACCTGTAAAACTCCAACATGTGGTAAATACAACCCTGCAAGGTCTCTATACCGACTGAACTAAAATACCACACGCGTTTCATACTAAGTGTTATACTTCATTAAATCTATTCCATCAACCTTTGGGTGACGGCCAAGAGAACATGTCACATACTATAATTGAGATAACATGGTTTATTGGAACGAAAAGTGAGGAACATAATTGAACAGCTGTGCACCATCCATCGTGGATACCCAATTACGCACAACTTCGAACCTATGTTGTAAAGTACCAGGCAGCAGCTGAAACTAATCAGGTCTGAAGTATGAATGTCATAGGATTGTATAACTGTATTTACAGACAACTGAATGATGAAATCCAACATGGCGTCTGCTCAATGCAAGGATGGCTGTGATCTTGTAGACATGTTGTACATTTATGGTGATTTCATCTTAGTAAGGTTACATGTCACCAGTAACGTATTGTTCACAGCTGGTTCATTTCCTTCTATAATTGTCAGTACAAATATTTGAGTTATTCAAGAATTTTTGATCTGAAATCAAATTACAGTGTTAACCAGAATATTAAAAACAGATCCTTCCTGATAATGGTCTCTAATTTTAGATGTTTGAAAGTTTGACACCTAAAGAAATATGTAACCGGATTATTAAAATACATAGATAGATAGATAGATAGATAGAGTGGTTGGATTTAAGAGTGGGGTGCATTTTAGTCTCATTTGCATGTCCCCACCCAATCATCCAGAGTGCAGTACAATTACTTTATTTCTAGGAATACTATAAGTGTACTCTCTCTCTCTCTCTCTCTCTCTCACTCTCGCTATCTATCTATCTATCTATCTATCTATCTATCTATCTATCTATCTATCTATATATATGTATATATATATACACACACACACACATATAGAGTTATACATATATTCTGAAACACATTGTTGCCATATGATATTTATCAATGTGTGTATAAATCCTTGTCTCCCCTCCCCATAATCCCCTTCTCATCACATTTATTTTATTACAGCACATCTTGGTTTGTTCCCTCCTGTGTGATGATTTCAGATTTTGGATTTAAATATTTTTATTGAACAAATTACAAACATATGCAGACATCATAAAGACAGAGACGTAAAAAAAGTGAATTTTATATGTTGGAAATGTTATTTTATGCCCCATAAAAAAGAGGACTAGTTATAGGAGAATTCACTGTCACCACCACGCCCGTCCACAGAGATTGTTATTGATTTTGAAAAAAAGGAAAAAATAAAAAATGAAAATTAGTAGTCCGCTCATAAGTAATTTGGAGTGACGCAGCAGTATAAACACATATAAATATATGCACCTATTATACATATAATTCAAAAGGGTGTTGTTAACCTTTTTGGGTAAAGTTATACAGTCATACCATTGTTCCAGTGCTTTACACTCTCAATGTGATTGATTACCAAACAAATAAAAGAGGGAACTTTCTTAATGATTATTTAAAAATGAACGCTGCTATAACCAAACATATAATCTGGTTGGGTATGCAAATCATAAACTATGACGCAATATATCAAAGGTAGAAGCTTTAATGATACTAAGTACCAAATTGGTAAAAATTACTTTGTATTGTATCATGAAAAATCCAATACTGTAAAAATTATGGCAATTACACACCCAAATCCCTGTATCTCCTATCTGAAGGGCTACAGTGTGCCCCACAGGCTGGCTAAATGCCCCACAATACTCGAAAAGTGTCATCCACAGCAAATTAAATATTATGATTACAAACCTAGATTATATAAAAATCTATTAAAATATAAAACTCACACAGCTAAAAACAAATTCAGCCTTTTAACAACCGAACTGGGAACCAATAAATTACTGTTGTGATAGGGGTTTTATACAAACACCCATATAGTAGACCCTATTGGGCACAATTTTCATGCTAAATCAATCTATATCACACAACAATAGTTTCACCGTTATACTGGCTTTTTCAAAGGCTAGTGAGTTGTGTGTGTGTATGGTGTGTTTATAAATCTCTCCCCGTATTCAGTTCTCACCATGTGTATTTTATAATTAAATCTTTCATATTTGTTTGTTTTTCAGGTATTTTTTGTACACACACACACATATATATATATATATATATATATATAGTTATATATATATATAATGCTATATATTAATTTTTTTACAAAGCACAATTCAGCAGAACATTTGTTTGTGTTTTCCGCCATATTCTGTATTTTGGGGTCCAGTACCTGTTTTTGATTGTATTTTATATGTCAATATGTTTTTCTGCCAGTTCCTGTAGTACATATTATTCTGTTCTTTTTATAGTGCACGTTCCCATCCCCGGCCCTTCCTCCGTGATTCCTGCACCAAGACCAATCTTTGATGTACAGCACACTCACACGCGCTTTCATCTCAATCTCTTTTTACTGGTCTGGACATGCTGTTGAGATAAATATGTAGAGTACAATAATGTGCAGATTCCCCTTTTCATCAGACACTGTAATTACTCCCAGATATTCTCCCCCTGACTCAGAGGCCTCTCTGGTCTGATGTAAGAGGCCGGCTCCACGAACAAAGACAAACGTACAGGTAACCAAACAAGAAGTCTGCATCCGGAGCCATGAGCCCCTTGCGGGCACACATCAATGCTACTGTACTCACTACAATTACTCCATACAGTTGTCTGACGTGAGCCATTGTGTCCACATGCAAAGTCCAGATTTGCATTAAATTCATTGCCATATGGAAACTTTGAGTGATGTTCCTGTTATTAAAAAGCCCCTACAGTTAAAAAAAACAAAACAACAACAACAACATGCTGGTTTGTGAAGTATAAGTCAAACTAACAATAAACTAACAATAAACTAACAGCAACTGTGTAAGCCATGGGCATGGAACATTTTTTGCCCCATCTATCTTCAATGTGTCTCTTCCCCCTCTCTCTCCCGGGTGTCTCCTTCCCCTTATCTCCCTCCCTTGCGTCTCCTGTCCCCCTCTCTCCCTCCCCTGTGTCTCTTCCCACCTCCCTCCCCTATGTCTCTCCCCCGTCTCCCTCCCCTGTGTCTCTTACCCCCTTTCCCTCCCCTGTATCTCCTTCCCCCTCTCCCTCCCATGTGTCTCTCCCCCCTCTCCCTCCCCTGTGTCTCTTCCCCCCTCTCCCTCCCCTGTGTCTCTTCCCCCTCTCCCTCCACTGTGTATCCTTCCACGTTCCCCTAGTCTACTTCCACCCCCCGTGTCTTCTTCCTCCCATCTCCCTCCCCTGTGTCTACTTCCCCTCCTCTCCCTCCCCTGTGTCTCCTTCTCCCCCCCTGTGTCTTCTTCCCCCCATCTCCCTCCCCTTTCATCATGCATTGCGCATGCACGGCATTTGGTGCGCAATGTGCATGCGTGGCTCTCAGCGCACAATGCTCGTGCGCGGCTCTCAGCGCTCAATGCTCATGCGCTGTTCTTGTCGTGCATTGCGCATGTGTGGCTCTCGGTGCGCATGTGTTTTGCAAGGTGATTATTGCGAGTTTGGGTGTAAGGCTCGCAGCTTGCGGCATTAATTGCGAGCGTTACACAGAAACTCGCAATTACAACAACTATATATGTGATGGGATTCATATTCAATTGTAGGTTATAACAGAATGGCACAATCATAAAACACAACATGGCAGGTGGTATAGCTGCCCATTCATCTTCGCAAAATGCCTCCAGGTCATACAAAGTCTTTGGTCGTCTTGCATGATCCGCACGTTTGAGATCTCCACAGAGTGGCTCGATGATATTAAGGTCAGGAGACTGTGATGGCCACTCCACAACCTTCAACTTTTTCTGCTGTAACCACTGAAGGGTCAACTTGGTCTTGTGCTTAGGGTCATTGTCATGCTGGAAAGTCCAAGAGCGTCCCATGCACAGTCTTCAGGCACAAGAATGCAAATTGTCTTCCAGTATTTTCTGATAACATGCTGCATTCATCTTGCCATCAATTTTCACAAGATTCCCCGTGACTTTAGAGAAAACATCAATGAGCCACCACCATGCCTCTCAGTGTGGATAGTATTCTTTTCACTATAGGCCTTGCTGATCCCTCTCCTATTTTGGTCTCATCACTCCAAATTACTCAACCACACCATCTTTTTCTAGAGCAGCCTGTATTTCTCCTGAGGTTACCTGTGGGTTTTTCTTTGTATTCTGAACAATTCTTCTAGCAGTTGTGGCTGAAATCTTTCTTGGTCTACTTGACCTTGGCTTGGTATCAAGAGATCCCCAAATGTTCCACTTCTTCATAAATGATTGAACAGTACTGACTGGCATTTTTAAGGCTTTGGATATATTTTTATATCCTTTCCCATCTTTATGAAGTTCCATTACCTTGTTGCGCAGGTCTTTTGACAGTTCTTTTCTGATCCCCATGGCTCAATATCTAGCCTGCTTAGTGCGTCCACGTGAGAGCTAACAAACTCATTGACTATTTATACACAAACACTAATTGCAATTTAAAAAGTCACAGGTGTGGGGAATTAACCTTTAATTGTCATTTTAACCGGTGTGTGTCACCTTGTGTGTCTGTAACAAGGCCAAACATTCAAGGATATGTAAACTTTTGATCAGGGCCATTTGGGTGATTTCTGTTATCATTATGATTTAAAAAGGAGCCAAACAACTATGTGATAATAAATGGCTTCATATGATCACTATACTTCAATAAAATATATATATATATATATTTTTTTTGCATGATCAGTCATATTCCAAATAAATGCCAACATTTCACAATTTCTGCCAGGTTATGCAAACTTTTGAGCACAACTGTATATATAATGTTGACTATATGTATCCTTGTTATATACATTGCAGGCTACCCTATCAGCCTGGTATTATACAATGTTTTTTTTTTTGTTATGTTTTTGAGCGTTGTCAGGCATTTACAACTCTTCGTGACCTCATGGACCGTAACACACCAGGCACATATTTATGTCCATGGTCATGCATATACACTTATTTTAGTGGCAGAGATGCTGGAGTGGGTTGTCAGTTCCTTCTCCAGTGGGCCACAGCATACAACTCCTGGTATTCCAATGTAGTCTCCCATCCAAGTACTGACCAGACCCAAACCTGCTCGGCTTCAGGGTGGGGTGACCACTTTGTTCCCTGACTGGAATCAAACCCAGGGCGGAGTGCTGAAAGCACCAAATCCTAAACACTGGACCGACAGGGAACCTATTATACAATGTAGACTACCCTAAAATCTGTTTTCATATAATATAGACTACCCTTAGAGCTTACAATCTAGTTTTATATAATGCAGGCTACCCTAAGAGCTTGCAATGTGTTTTTTTTTTTTTTGTATAATGTTGAATATCCTAGGAAATTGTAGTAAGGTTTAATATATTTAAATCTACCCTAAGGGCTTGTAGTTTAATACAGACTACCCTAATAGTCTGCACTCTGATTTTATATCATATAGACTACCCTAAGAGCTTACATTTGGTTTTATATAATACAGAGTAACCAACAAACTTGCAATCCAAATATATATCATATAGACTACCATAAGAGGTTGCCATCTGGTTTTATATAATACAGACTACCCTAAGAGCTTGCAATCTGTTTTTTTATGATACAGACTACCCTACAAGCTTGCACTCTGGTTTTACATATTACAGAGTTCCTTACAAGATTGCAATCCAATATTATATATCATGTAGACTGCCATAAGAGCTTGCAGTCTGGTTTTATTAGATTCAGACCATCCTACAAACTTGCAGTCTTTTCTAATTCTTGTTTCATGGTAAACTAAATTGCAATCTCATATTTCTTCATATTTACAGTATATGGTATTTTCATTGATTAGAAATAGAGAAATGGTCGGTATAAAGAATTGTGAGCAGCTTTGGTGATGACGTCTGAATAACACTGGGAGGTCATTTATGGAAAGGCAGCAAATCCACCGAGATTGGAAGTAAATGGTAACAAGATGATGGGTCGGGGGGTATAATACGGGGTCTCGGTGAAATCAGGATGATTATAGGAGAGGCCATTCTCTTTATACTGTGCTTATAATGTCACAGAGAGGGCTCAGATTTCTCCACCTGACACACGGGGTCACAGAACAGATCGTTTAAGTTCTAACAAGGCCTTTTAACCCTTTGCTACCATACAAGTGCTGACATAGTTTTTTTTTATTGATGGAGCTGATTATATTTCTATCTTGTTTTACAGGGCATATAAAAGGGCAGTAGCTGACAACTCAGAATTACATTAAAGGGACACAAAAGAGATTCCATGTATAGTAGGATAGAAAAATACCAATAAAACTATGAGTATTTGCAAATGGAAGTTAATTAAAAAAACATCATTTAATAAACGATAAACAGCTTTGGTTGCCCCTCAGCTTAAGTGAAGCTCCTTATTATCAGACTGAGATTTGTAGTCTGTGAATAGCCAGACACTATTGGTACGACAGCAGCATTAAGCAAAATAAAGGCATTAATACACCAAGGAGATAAATAAGTACTGATAACAAGTTGGGTTGCGAGATATCTTCCAATTGCGAAAACACATATGTTTATTAGTATGTTATTATCCCATCACAATTGGAACCACTGCTGTGGCCCTTTAATGTCAATGCTATTGGGCACTCAGACAGTATATCCCCCTCTGTAAAAAAGCTCAAGATTAAATGGAAACAGTGGATCAAATACCCATTTAGTCCAGATTTGCCACTATTAGCCAACTGGTTTGCTTTGTAGAGTTTACAGTGGGAGCAGGTAGCATATCTCTATTTCCGAAGATCATTGGAATTGCATTTTATTAATATATATATATTTTTTTTTTTAAATAAGTATGTTAAAGCTGTAGTCATTATCAAAATAAAACATGAACCCACTCAATAAGCAATGGTTCGCCCATTGGTTTTATATAGTTAATACAGAACAAACCTTGATAAATGTGTATTCTCTGTATATTACCTACCCAAATACAGACTGTGTCAACTTACCTTGTTGATGCCCAAAGACAAATATTAAGCCTACAATGGCTTTAACCAAGGTTAAAACCTCAAAATGCAGAAACTCTAATTTCGACAAATGTAATACAGAGGAGTCTTGAAAATAGATAGGTCAAATTCCCTGTCAGGAATATTTCTTATTGTTTCTAAAGAATAGTTTCTGTGAACTACAAAAGCACATCTCCCTTGCTATGAATGAAGCTAAAAATTAAAACCAATACAGCATTTCTAGGTATGGTTTTTCTTATATACTTCGGGAGTTCTGGATTAGCACCTAGGTATTCAAATCATATTAACTTTGTAATTACCTAGCAGTATATGCTGGTGCAAAACCGGAGTTCTGTTCAACTACATTTTAGCCTGCTTTGTGAGACTTATTCTGCCATATATATGTATTTCCCTGCCTATCTTGCAAATACACACACAGTTTTTTCCTTGATAAACATCCTCATTATTTGGAATGCAATGCACCAATAAATCACAAGCTAATTTGAATTGAAAAGACAGCTTAGGGCTGACAAAATGTGTTTGGATAGGTAAATTAATCCGGCAATTAGTCTGTTTAACATTACAGGAGTACAGGTACATGTAGGTCTGAATTGTCTCATGATATCAGTATAGTCATGAAAGCCAAAAGTACATTACGGTTGGGATGCCAACCATCACTATAGATGAGCACTTCTTTTTTACTTCATCAAGTCTGTCAGTATCACTAAATAGTTGTTGTGAGGATTCATGCACGTACTTGTGTCATATTTGGGTGTGATACTCTGCTTTCTCACTCGGCTGTGTTATCTCTGGGTGTCCCAGATGTATTATGAGTCACCCCAGAGCAGAGTACCATGCCTTTACTTTCTACTAGTGATGCTGGCAATCCTGCTTGCTGCCTGCCTCAACCTTTCGCTAATGATGGTGACCATCATGATTGCCGTTTACCTCGACCGTCCATTTATGATGATGACAATCCTAATTTCTGTCTGCCCTGGCCTTCTGCTAGTGACCATCTTGATTCTAGCTGCCTCAACCTTCTGCTAGTGCTGGGGACCATACTGATTGCTGCCTGCCTTGACGTTCTGCTACTGCCGGTGACCATCCTCATTGCTGACTGACTTGCCCTTCTGCTTGTAATTGTGACAATCCTGATTTCTGTCTGCTCTGGCCTTCTGCTAGTGCTGATGACCATCCTGATTCTACCTGTCTCAACCTTCTACTAGTGCTGGTGACCATCCTGATTGCTGCCTGCCTTGATCTCCTACTACTGCTGGTGACCATCCTGATTGCTTCCTACCTTCACCCTTCTGCTTGTAATGTGACAATCCTGATGGCTGTCTGCCCTTATGTTAGTTCCAATCTTTTTTTTTTTTTTTTTTACAATCTTGTAAGACACTTTGGAAAAAAGCATCATGTACATTAGATTTTGAACTCAAAGACAGGGCCCTTTACTTTATTCCTTGTGTTTAATATTGTATTGTTTCTTGATACTAAACCCCTGTATAGCACTATGGAATATGTTGGCACATTACAAATTCAATGGTATTCGTTGTTTTTGGGTTACAATGCCTCTCTTACGAGCCAAAGTTCTAAGCAATAACCTGTGTCCTCCTTCTCCTCCTCTACATCATTACCATACCATTGGGCCCTCAAGTCCTCTCAGTAGGTAAGGTAAAGTGAAGTTATTTGAAGTAATTATTGTTCTTTATTAATGTATGTCTTGTTTTAAGGTTTTGTATCCAAAAGCAAGACTATAAGTTAAAACTAAAATGTGAAAAATCTGGGGTTTGGGAACGTATTCATTGAATTTACATTGATTCCTATGGGAAAGGCTATCTCGGCTTACACCGTTTTCAGGTTACACCATTGTGTCAGGAACAAATTAACGGTTTAACCGGAGGTACCACTGTATTGGATAATAAAAAATAATAGTAACATGCTTGTGATAGTGACCATCATGAATTTGTCTGCATTGACCTTTTGCCAGAGATGGTAACCTTCCTCTTTGCCACCTACCACAACCTTCTACTAATGATGCTGACTTTCTGATGGTGCTTACCTGAACTTTATGCTAGTGATTACAACCATCCTGATCGCTACCTGCCACAATCTTACGCCTGACCAAGGATTGTCTGATTGACGACTGCTTTGACATACACTCAAGAACATTCTTCTGGTGAGTGGATGAATGAAGGATAATCTTACCCCTCCTTAGTTGAGCAAACACCAGAGATACACAAGATGGCTCAACAAGGGGTTATCATACAGAGAACATCCTCTTTCTCCCAGGCCATCATAACTATTATTGCTTACCTTTGCAATAATATAAATGAAGAATGGTATATTCCTTCAATATAAAATTCCCCTAATATAATTTTATGTCATTTCGGATGATTTTTCAATCTGTTTTCATTACTCAGGAAATGTTTGCTCTAAGGCTATTACTTTTTATTCTTTCCTTTTTCCATACTTTTAGCAAAAAACTAAAAATCTCTTCTACATACACTGTGTATTTTGCTTCCATTTCAGATTCCCTAGTGACATGCTGTTTGGCAGCAGAGTGTCAGAGCAGAATTGAATTGAACGAGCTTTCCAGACATGACAATCATGTAGAGCCGCAGCGCTGATCACATTTCTGTCTACAGCCTTCTGAAGAGTTTATGTTTCTGCCGCTGGCAACACCTTCAGGTTTCTGGTACTTTTTTTGCCAAATGTTACATTCTCCACTGTATCAACCCAAATGTTGATAGAAATTGATATTTAATTATTTTTAAGACAGAGTATAGAGATCCCATTGTGCGTCCGTCTCCCACAGGTGCAATAATCTGTTACATTTATATCTAATACATTTTCATAAAAAGGTTAAAAGACCACTGAACATGTTGTATATTGCGTTGGTGTTGAGAAGTAATACCTTTGCAGAAGAGGAAAAGGGACTTTGGATTTTATATTGGATGCTTTAATAGTAGGCAAACAATGCAACAAATCTGCAGGAAAATCCAGTAGGATGCTTGGCTATATTGAAAGAGGAATTATCAGCAGAAAAAAAATTGGTGCCAATGTCATTCTGATGAAGACTCTGATGCTGGAAAAAAACTTGAAGGCACACAAAGAAGAGATGGAGATAGATAGATAACGCCATTTAAGCAATGAGTATGAACTTGACTGACAGATGTGCCTTGCATGATGCTGTCCATAGGGTCACAGAGGGTCAGACACTACTGAATGACTAAACAAACAAACAATGACACTCAAAAGATTTTGAGTGGGACCTGACCTAGATACTGTGTCATTTTTTTCCATTCTGTAGCAAGGGAAGGCCTGGTATCATATTAATTTTTGCTGCACCAGACCCTCTTGTTACTCTTGAGTGGTCTCTTCATGCTTTCTTTTGGATTTGAACAACCAGTGTCATAGGGCAGTAATGCCAGGGTCCTCCTTGTCAACCTGCTCCTGGTATTAAGTTGGGTATTTATCAGTCGCAAAAGCTGTGTTTGGCAGGTGAGGTTCCACTTCCATGTGAGGCCATTTTCCCGGCACTGGGGCCTCCTGTAGAGTTTGACCTGGCGTTGTCCACTGGAAGAATGTTTACGTTTACCTCCCAGTGGGATACTGATGGCGTACTCTGCATGGTATGTGGTTTGACATTTGACATATTTTTCACAATCAACATATAGCAGAAATTCATGGTAAGCTCCATCAGAAAGTAACCACCACTAGCAGAAGATTGTGGTAAGTCGCCTTTAGGAAGGTTACCATCACTGGCAAAAGGCAAGGCAGGCAGAATTAGGATGGTCACTATCAAAAGCAGAATCTTAGGGCAAGCAGCAATCCGGATGGTCACCAGTACTAGTAGAAGGTTGAGGCAGACAGCAATCCGGTGTGGTCCCCAGTACTAATAGTAGACCATGGCAGAAAGGAATCCGGATGGTCACCAGTACTAGCAGAAGACCAGGGCAGAAAGCAAGTCACTATCATAAGCATGAGGTTGAGGCAGGCAACATTCAGGATTTTCACAATCAGTAGCAGATGTTTGAGGCAGGAAGCAATCAGGATGGTCAACATCACTTGCATAAAGTCTAGGCAGGAATAAAGCAGGAGTCATTTCTGATTGGTCGTGTATAAGGCCAACCAGTATCATGCCTTTGTCATAATAAACTGTGTCCAGTTTTGGAGGCTGTATCTCCAAAAGAAGGATATTAATAAATACGAAACAATTTAAAGAAGATCGACTATAATAGTGCAGGATTTAAGAAGACTCCATGACATGAATATGTATATATTAGAGTTGAGAAGAGAGAGAGGATATGATAGAAACCTGCAAATATAAATATATATATATATATATATATATATATATATATATATATATATATATGCAAAGTTGGTCACGCTTTTGCATCCCTCGCAAAGCGAGGCAAGCCATCGACGCATGCGGGACTTAGGCTGCAATGAGCGCCAAATGCGCTCACTGCACTGCGAGCCTCGCAAAGCGAGGCGAGCAGTTAAAGCACGTAGCACTTTGCCGCTGACCTCGAGAAACGCATTTTGATTAAGTAACGATCAAACTTACTTCCAGCGCGTAACTCAAAAAACAAGCAAAATAATTTAAAAAATAATAACACACACAGCACAGGGGGAGAGCCAAGAATTCTGGGAGTGAGGTTGCAAGTTAATTTGAGCCATATTTGGGTTTTTTCGTCAATCCAAAATTGGCTAACCGAGGAAAAAAATGGCAAACGAAAAACGTAAAAAATCTTAAACAGGATGAAAACAAGGCTGAAAGAGACACATGGCATTCCCAAGCACAAAACTTGCAGGTTAATGAACCCTACAATGAGCGGCCCGAACAGTAGGCGGGAGGAAAGGCTCATGATGAGCAAGGCTTGCAATGAACACCGAAGGCGCTCATTGTGGGGCTCGCAATGAGCACTGAAAGGTGATCATTGCAAAGCAGGAAAGTTGAAGGACACAGGGAGAGAGGCTCGCAATGAGGCGATGGTTAGTATATATGATATGGCCAAATACTTTGTATTACATAAAGAAGGATCTGATGCTTGAAAAGATTGAAGGCACATGAAGAAGGTGATGGCAGAGGTGGAGATAGATGAGGTAATTGGAGCAATGAGCATGAGCTTGATGGAGTTCAGAGGGGCAGTGGAAGATAGATGTGCCTAGTGTGCTGCAGTAAATAGGATTACAGAGAGTCAGACACGACTAAATGACTAAACAGCAATAAATATATAACAGCTCTCCAGTGCTAATGCTAGGGTCAAACACAATAAAGGAATGTGAGCATGCTTTGATGCCCATATAAAGCGTATTACATTTAGGAAAGAATGGTAATATCAGAAACTGAATATTGTCATACTTTATCAACAGGGGAAAAGATGGGGGTGAAGCAACAACTAGTGGTGGAGCTAGTGACTTAAGGGCCCTGTTGCAAATTCATTTAGAGGGGCCCTCTTTCACATCTCTATGCACCTCACAGGGGTCAATAAAAAGCCCAAAATATATGTATGGTCATAATACCAATAGGACAATGAGATCACCTTTCTTTAAAAATAATTATCTGCCCTTCTCCACAAAAAATAAGAGGAGTGCAAATAGTAGAGCGCCCCTACCATGCCGAGGGCCCCGGTGGGGAATGTGTTTACTTTTCCTGTCACTATAATGTATAGTTTCTGCTAGAAAAATAAGGAAACTTTCCTCTAAATTGATACTTTTACTTTTTTGGAATAACATGTGATTCCGTCGGGATAACTGAAGAAGCCCCGGTATCACCTGTACGATACCTCAAATCCTGGCCTGTCTAAATTTAAATAATGGCCTGTCTGGGGGTCGTTGAGAGGAAGCTTTGGAAGCACTACCCTTGAGGCAAGCAGAGGGACATGCCAGGCCTAAGTAGACTTTACTTAACCCCTTGCTAGCCAACAAGGCCCAGACCTAGGGCAGCCCATTTTAAGGCAGCAGCAAAGAGTGTCTGTCTTTAAGTGTATCACATATTTCTTAGGTATGGGATATAGCAAGTAGGAGGAATAACTATGGCTTGTGTAGCAGATCAATGAGATAAGGGCTGTTGCTGTAGTTTAGTCATTCAGTTGTATTCAACTCTCGGTGACCATATGGACCGCAACACGTCAGGCACATCTGTCAGCCAATGCCCCTCTGAGCTCCCTCAAGCTCATATGCATTGCTTATATGACCTAATCTATTCATCTCCACCTCTGCTGTCCCCTTCTTCGTGTGCCTTTAATCTTTCTTAGCATCAGAGTCTCTTATAGGGAAACCTGTCTTCTCATGATATGATAAAATATTTTCACTTCAGCCTCATGATCAAACCTTCCAGTAAACAGTTTGGCTTCATTTCCTGAAGTTTGGATTGATTAGATCTTATTGCAGACAATGAATTGTGGTGTTAGAGAAAACTGCTTAAAGGCGTCAATTCTCTGGCGCTCAGGCTTCTTTATGGTCCAGCTCTCACATCTGTATGTTACTATGGGGAATACCAGAGATCTAACTATGCGGACCTTTGTTGATTAGTAATATCTTTACTTTTTAATAACTCGTCCAAACTTGCCATAGCTTGAATAGGCCTAGGGCAGCATAAGGGTTATAAGGGTTGGAAATGGTTTAACTGGGGCCTACTTCCTTCTGAATCAGACACCATATTGCTCAGCCATTAATACACTGGATATTACATCTGAATGAGATCATATTTATACCATAAGATGAATCCATATTGTTCGGTGTCCATATTACTTCTCAGCAGGGAGACATCTTTCCAGCAGACACCAGATCTGGTTCTCTGAATGAGCTGTCTAACCGTCGGGTCACCGTATTTTTATTTCCCCTCTGAAGCTTCCTAAAGCCTTTAATATACAGTTTTTATATCACAGATATTTCTAGAGCTTTCCAGAGACTTCCTTTAACGGTGTGTTTAACATAATCAAAGCTGTGAGTTTTGTTTCCTGTGAGATTTTATTAGTCAGGTGTTCTAATGGCAGTGGAGGGGTTAAAGAAATCCCTGTAAATCTGTAAAAAGTCCCCAGATTTCTAGAAAGTTTTTGCTATATAGTAACAGTACCAATTTAGAGCAAAACTTCCTTATTTTTCTAACAGAAATTATACATTATAATGAGAGGCAACGCAAACACATTTCCCATGTTGTTGTTTCTGTATTTACATGCAAATGATCAGCTCTCGCATACTAATTAGCGGTTTTGATTTGCTAATTATTATTACAGTCTACTTGTCTGTCTCTGTAGTGGCCAACATAAAGATCCCTAATGTTATCTGGCAGTTGGGCCCCCTCTCACACCCTTATCAAGTACTCTGAAGCACACATTAACAAACAGAAGCCGCAAAATACATTCTAAATATCTTTGAAATGATTTATTTTAGAGAAAAACTGCTAGTACAATGTATATCCTGATTTTAATGCTCTTTGAAATTAAATCAACTTCCTGTTAGGGTGACAGAGTCCCTTTAAATTGTAAAGCCCCTCAGGCAACAGAAACATTCACATCCCAGACAGCTGTTTTCTATATGTGTAAAGTTATTTACCGGCATTTGTCTGATCTGGTTTATAATCTTCTCCAGTGCTGGGAAACCACATCTATACACCCTGACTGATTAGAGATCACAGCAGATTACATGTACTATTAGATCATTCACAGAAAACCAGGGTACTATGGATTTCATTATCATATATACATACATACAGTATCTCACAAAAGTAAGTACACCCCTCACATTTTTGTACATATTTTATTATATCTTTTCATGTGACAACACTGAAGAAATGACACTCTGCTACAATGTGAAGTAGTAAGTGTACAGCCTGTATAACAGTGTAAATTTGCTGTCCCCTCAAAATAACTCCACACACAGCCATTAATGTCTAAACCATTGGCAACAAAAGTGATTACACCCCTAAGCGGAAATGTCCAAATTGGGCCCAAAGTGTCAATATTTTGAGTGATCACCATTATTTTCCAGCACTGCCTTATCCCTCATGGGCATGGAGTTCACCAGAGCGTCACAGGTTGCCACTGGAGTCCTCTTCCAGTCCTCCATGATGACATCACGGAGCTGGTGGATGTCAGAGACCTTGCACTCCCCCACCTTCCATTTGAGGATGTCCCACAAATGCTCAATAGGGTTTAGGTCTGGTGACATGCTTGGCCAGTCCATCACCTTTACCTTCAGCTTCTTTAGCAAGGCAGTGGTCGTCTTGGAGGTGTGTCTAGGGTTGTTATTATGTTGGAATACTGCCCTGCGGCCCTGTCTCCGAAGGGAGGGAATCATGCTCTGCTTCAGTATGTCACAGTACATGTTGGCATTCATGACTCCATTAATGAACTGTAACTCCTCAGTGCCGGCAGCACTTATGCAGACCCAGACCATGACAATCCCACCACCATGCTTGACTGTAAGCAAGACACACTTGTCTTTGTACTCCTCACCTGGTTGCCGCCACACACGCTTGACACCATCTGAACCAAATAAGTTTATCTTGGTCTCATCGGACCACAGGACATGGTTCCAGTAATCCATGTCCTTAGCCTGCAAACAGTTTGCTGAAGACAAGCAGACTTTCTTGTGCGTCATCTTTAGAAGAGGCTTCATTCTGGGACAACAGCCATGCAGACCAATTTGATGCAGGGTGACCCCGCACCCCTTTAACCTCTGCAGCAATGCTGGCAGCACTCATACATCTATTTCCCTAAGATAACCTCTGTATATGACGCTGAGCACGTGCACTCAACTTTATGTAGAGCAACAATTCTTTTTTTCAGATCCTCAGAGAGTTCTTTGCCATGAGGTGCCATGTTGAACTTCCAGTGACCAGTATGAGAGAGTGTGAGAGCGATAACATCAAATTTAACACATCTGTTCCCCATTCACACCTGAGACCTTGTAACACAAATGAGTCACATGACACAGGGGAGGGAAAATGGCTTATTGGGCCCAAATTGGACATTTCCACTTAGGGGTTTACTCCCTTTTGTTGCCAACGGTTTAGACATTAATGGCTGTGTGTTGAGTTATTTTGAGGGACAGCAAATTTACACTGTTATACAGTCTGTACACTTACTACTTCACATTGTAGCAGAGTGTCATGTCTTCAGTGTTGCAGTATATTGTCATACCTTTTGTATTGGACAAACGTCTTATTTATATTGACAAGCTTTCAAGAGGTTCAACCTCAAGTCTAAGGCAATTCATAAAGAGAGGTCAGACCTCTCAAAAGCTTGTCAATATAAATAAGACGTTTGTCCAATACAAAAGGTATCATAATATACTGCAATGCTCATTATATATCTGCTACCTACTTTCCCGTCAAAAATGACAGGAATAAAATGTTAAGGCTGGGAATGCTGCACCTTTGGCTCTCATCGCGAGGCCTTCAGCGATCATTGCAAGGCTCTCCCTCCTTCTACTGTACGCGCCTAGCGATGAACGCTTTGCCGCTCATTGCAGGGCTTGGCAAGCCATAACTTTCGTGCTTCACAACCAACTCCTTCGGAGCTCGGAAGACTTATGCAATGAGCGTCGAAGGCGATCATTGCCCTGCGAGCCTCTCAAAGCTAGGTGAGCAGTTGAGGCATGGAAACACGCGGGACTGAAATGAGCACAGAAGGCGCTCCTGTGAGCCTTGCAAAGCAAGGCGAGCTGTTGAGACATTAAAGCACGCAGGACTTAGGCTGCAAGCAGTTGAGGAACGGGGGACTTACTTAGGCTGCAAGCACTTGAGGAACGCGGGACATAGAAAAAAATTCCAAGCTCGGAATCTCGGGGGCAAAAAAAAACCGTCCGAACCGCGGAAATCGAAAAGCAGAAAAAACAAATAAAAATGTGTTAAAAAAATTAAACCACACTCACACACAGCACAGGGGAAGAGCCAGGACGCCTGGGAGTGAGGTTGCAAGCAAATTTAAGCAGAATTTGCTAAGCAAGAAAAAAAATGGCAGACGAAAAACACAAAAAAAATATGAAACTGGATGAAAAAGAGTCTCTGCAATACATGGGCGCAGACCTTGGAAATTGCACGACGCCACACACAGTAACACTTACATGAACAACGCCAGGCACGACGCCAAAGACAGTAACACTTGCACAAATAAAATCCGACCTTGGTAAAATACGCAAGTAACGGCCGAACTGCGGAATCCGAAAAGCGTAAAAAAAAATATTTAAAACACACTCACATACAGCACACGGGAAAGAGCCAGGACACCTGGGATTGAGGTTGCAAGCGCATTTAAGCCCAATCAGCACTCAAAAATCGGCTAAGGGAGAAAAAAAAGGGGGGACGAAAAACTAAAAAAAAAACAAAAAAACAGAATGAAAACTAGGCTAAGCACATTCTGACCTCTGAAAAATACCGAACTCTGAAAAATATGCGGGACTAAGAAAATACACGACGGCAAAGACACTAACACTTGCACGAACAACGCCAGGCACGCAGGACTTTGAAAATAAAACAAACGCCAGTCAGTGCGCGCCACACAAACATTAAGCAGACACACAGAGGAGAAACACACAGGGAAAGGACAGGGGAGAGATGGTGGAAAGAGACACATGACATTCCCAAGCACTAAACTTGCAGGTTAATGAACCCAGCAATGAGCTGCCAGTACAGTAGGCGGGAGGAAAGGTTCGCGATGAGCTCCGAAGGTGATCATTGCAAAGCAGGATAGTTGAAGTACACGAGGGGAGAGGCTCACAATTTGTGCCATTAGTTTACAAGTAATGGCTTCCTGAGAAAGCAGCAGGAAGAATCAGCTTAGAAGAAAATTATATATTAGTTTATGAGTATATGATCTCCTGAGAAAACAGTGAGAAGAAGCTGGAACAACACACTAAAGAATGATTTAATTATTTATAATTATTTATTTATTATTTGTAATTAATTAATTAATTTAAAAACATCTTGCCACTTATCAAGTTTAGAACTCAAGACAATATAGCAAACAAATAGCACTGTGGTAATTTAAAAAGGCTCTGTAATATTAAGTGGAGTATCTGTAAAAGCATTATTATTAACTTTTAAAGTTATCTATCGAATCCGCTGTCACCACCTGCTCTGGTAGAGAATTCCACAGATTAACCACCCTTACTGTGAAGAACCCTTTTCTTTCTTTAAGGTGGAATCTTTTTCTTCTAACCTCAAGGGATGTCCTCTTGTTAGTTGAAAAGCTCTTGGCACAAAAAGCTCCCTTGACAATTCTTTATACTGACCCTGGATGTATTTATATAAGGTAATCATATCTCCTCTTAGATGCCTTTTTTTCTAGAGAAAATAATCTTAATTTGGTTAGTCTTCATAACTTAGCCCCTAATTAGTTTTGTTGCCCTCCGCTGTACCTTTTCCAGCTCTAAAATGACCTTTTTATGAAGTGGTGCCCAAAATTGTACTCCATATTCCAAATGAGGGTGTACTAGGGATTTGTATAGCCGCAGAATTATATTTGCTTCCCTGGCTTCTATACCCTTCGTAATCCATGCTACTATTTTATTTACCTTTGCAGATGCTGCTTGACTTTGAGCACTGCTACCTAGGTGGTTGTCCACAAGTACTCCCAAATCCCTTTCAATATCTGATACCCCTATATTTTTCCATTAAGATTATAAATTGCATGGCTATTTTTCCTTCCCAGGTGCATAACTTTACATTTATTTATATTAAATCTCATCTGCCATTTAGATGCTCATTCCTCAATTTTATGTAAATCCCTTTGAAGGGAAAGCACATCATTATCTGATTGAATTACCTTGCACAACTTTGTGTCATCAGCGAAAATGGAGACACTACTTTCCAGTCCCACCTCTAAGTCATTAATAAATATGTTAAAAAGGAGAGGACCTAATACTGAACCCTGAGGAACACCACTTACCACATTAGTCCAATCGGAGTATGTTCCATTTACAACAACCCTTTGCTTCCTGTCTTTTAGCTAGCTCTCAATCCGTGAGCAGATATTTACTGCAATTCCTGTATCCCTTAGTTTGCACAATAGTCTCTCATGTGGCACTGTATCAAAAGCCTTTGCGAAATCCAAATAGACTACACGCACTAAGTTGCCTTGATCCAGGTTCCTACTAACCTCCTCATAGAAACTAATGAGATTTGTTTGACATGACCTATTCCTCATAAATCCATGTTGACTCCTACTTATAATCCTGTTCAAATAGACATATTCTTGTATATTATCCCTTATTAACGCTTCTAAAAGCTTTCCTACTACAGAAGTGAGGCTCACTGGTCTATAATTCCCCAGATTTGCTCTTGTTCCCTTCTTAAATATAGGCATCACATCCGCTTTTCTCCAGTCATCTGGTAGAGACCCTGTGTTGAGTGAATCATGAAAAATTAAATATAATGGTTTGGCTATTACAGAACCCAGTACCCTTAGTACCCTTGGATGTATTCCATCAGGACCCGGGGCTTTATTATCATTTATTTTTTTCAACCTCTTTTGGATTTCCTCCTGTGTTAACCAGTTATTATGTTGCAGTGACCCAACCACTGGTACCTCCCTTGTGTATATTGCTGCCCTTAGACTGTTAAAATCTGCCCTTTTAAAATTAAGAGTTTTTGTTGGCCCCTTTCCTTCCTTGCCTTCTTCCCATTAATATGTTTAACAAATATTTTAGGATTAGTCTTGAAATTCATTTTTCATTTTCTATTCTAGCCAGTCTAATAGCCCTTTTGCTGCCTTGTTGATTTCCTTGTACTCCGGTAAAGCAGTCTCTGTCCCCTCTTGTTTGTATAATTGAAATGCCTGTTTCTTACTCCGTATCTTGATCTTTAAATTATTGTTAAGCCACATTGGATGTAATTTACTAATTTTACTTTTATTCCCACTTGGTATACAGCGATAAGTATGTATATTTAGTAAGGTTATAAATGTCCATTTATGTTTAGTATTTTTACCTGACAGTTCTCGGTCCCAGTCTATACTTTGTATTGCTTCCCTTAGACCGCTAAAATCTGACCTTTTAAAATTAAGAGTTTTTGTTGGCCCCTTACAGTTTTGTTTTTTAATTCAATCTCAAATGAGACTGTGTTGTGATCACTGTTTCCCAAAGGTTGCCCTATTTCAACATTTGATACTATATCAATATTATTTGTGATAACTACATCCAAGATGGCCTCATTTCTAGTAGGCTCTTGTTTAACCTGGGCTGAACTGCTGGTCTCATTTACCCAGATTATTTCAGGGTAATTAAAGTCTCCCATTATTAAAACTTGTATTTCCTCACTATCAGCTATATTTGGGGGTTATAGCATACTCCTACTAATATTCTTTTGGAATTTGCTACTCCACTATTTAACTCTACCCACAAACATTCAACATTACCGCTAGTTCCAGCATAAATATCTTCTCTGACTATAGACTTAAATTCAGGCTTAACATACAGACACATCTCTCCTCCTCTTTTACTATTGCCCCTATCTGTCCTAAATAGGTTATAAGCATCCCGATTAACAGTCCAGTTATGAGATTCATCCTACCACGTTTCGGTAATGCCTATTAAATCCCATTTTTCATTAATTGCAAAAAATTCTAACTCTCCCATTTTTCCTGGCAAGCTTCTGGCATTAGCAAGCATACACCTTATATTATGAACCTGTAGTTCTGAAGTGCCTGCCCCTGTACTTGAGTTACTTAGTACTACCACCCTATTGACTATACTACCACTCCCCCATCTCCCCCCCTATGAGTTGTTAATTCATCCCTTATACCCTCTACACTTTCTACCCCATTACTTATATCTAGCCCCCCCCCCCCCCACCTACTAGTTCAAAATCTCCTCCGGACTTTCTACCATCCTATCCCCTAGTACAAAAGCTCCCTCATCATTATGGTGCAATCCATCCCTGCTGTAGAGATTGTACCGAAGTGAGAAGTCAGCCCAGTGCTCTAAAAACCAAAACCCCTTCTTAGGGCACCACATCGTTAGCCATGCATTAACTTCCCTAAGCTCCTTCTGTCTCCCTGGGCTAGCACGTGGCACTGGTAGTATCTCAGAAAATACTACCTAGGTCCTTGCCTTCAGCTTTTTACCTAGGTCTCTAAAATCATTCTTTAGGACACTCCATCTTCCACTAACTTTGGCATTGGTACCAATGTGTACCAAGACCACCGGTTCATTTCCAGCCCCTCCCAATAATTTATCTACCCGATCCACAACGTGCCGAACCCGATCACCCGGGAGACAGCAAATGGTTTGATTGCTGGGATCTGGGTGACAAATCACCCTGTCTACCTTCTTAATAATAGAGTCCCCTACCACCAAAACCTGTCTGTTGCTCTGCCTATTCTGCCCTCCCACTTCTCCAATATATCTGTTCCCCTGGCTGTTAGAGGGAACAGCTCTATCTGGCATTGCCATTCCTGAATGGACATCCCCAACAGTTTCACTCAATCTGGCAAATCGGTTGGTGCTTGCCAACTCAGAACTGGCCTGCCTCCTTCTGTTCCCCCTGATTCCCCTTCTAACTGTAACCCAGCTACCTCCCTGGACATCATCACTAGCCCCAGCTCCACCCTCCATGCTAGGCCCATCTAAACTGTGCTCCGTGAGCACCAACCCCCTTTCCAGTGGAACAATATCACAAAGTGCTGCAATTCTCCTCTCCAGTTCTTCAATTTGAGCTTCCAGAGGCAACATGCTAACACCTCTCACAGAGATATGGACCCTGGATCATCTTTTCCAGTATTGCATACATATGACAGGATGTACACTGAGTGAGGTTGCCACTGGACTGACTCATAATCATTATTGTCTACAAAAATTTGTTATTGAACGATTTCGTGAAGACCTTGCTTTTGGATAGAAGTTTGCTAACTAAAAACTTCTGTAAAAAAATGCTATGTGCTTATATAGAGCCCTATTCAATTGGCCAAATCGCAATTGAATGAGGCCCTTAGGGCTTCATTCTATTAATGGCCGTAAAATGGCCGCAAAGCTGCGATTCCTTGCGAGGGTGCTGAGACCCCTCGTAGCCCTACGTCTACATTGCTATTCAAATGAAAGGGGCCGCAGCACACCTCTTCCTACGGCCGATCGCAAGCCATGCAATCGACCCGTTAGCATTGGCGGGCTTGGATCTGATTGCGGGCGTTATCCCGCGTTTCAGAATGCAAGCCCGCCAAACTAAAAAGTTAAAAATAAATACAACGAAGCACTGTACAGCACTGTAAATGATGGGGGACACAATGGGGGACATGAGGATGACATGTAGTACATTGGTTAGCTGGCACATCGCCCCTAGCCAATACTGTAATTTGTGGCCACAAGTCTGCCGGGCTTGGAGAACCGGTTACTGCCTTGGGGGTCATGCAAGCCCATAGTCCCGGGCCTGGATGACCTCCAAGGCAGCAACCCGATCTTCAAGCCCGGCAGGCTGCGCCCACAAATGACAGTATTGGCTAGTGGCGATGTGCCAGCTAGCCAATGTACTACATGACATCCTCGTGTCCTCCAATGTGTCCCCTATCAATTACAGCGCTGTACAGTCCTGCATTGAATATCTGTTAACTCCTAAAGATATCCAAGCCTGTCTGAGTACGGGCATGGATTCAAATCTCCCGCTGCTGCTCCTTAAAGGGGCTGCAGCACACTAATGATTACCCCAATCCTTACAGTTCCCCCACAGCAACTATCATTAACCCCCCCCCCATGCTGCGGGGTCCCCATTGGGACCCCCAGAGGGTCCCCACATTAACCCTTGCAGCGGGGGTCCCATTGGGACTCCCGCTGCATTAAAAATTCAAATTTCACAGCTGGGCGGGTCCTGAAAGGACCTTAAAGGTCCTTAAAGGACCTGCAAGAAATAAGGAAGTAGCCCCTACCGCGGGGGTACTATAAGTACCCCCGGCATCTAAAATTAACCCCAGCAATTATGGGAGTCAATGTAGACCCCCAATTAACGCCATCAGTCCAATAGGGGTCTACATAGACCCCTAAAGGACACTATTAACCCCTAGGTTAACCCCATAAGTGCCACGAGGACCCTAACTATACTCCATTAACCCCTTAATCCTAACTATAACCCATTACCCACACACTAAACCATATTTAACCCTAACTGGGCCTATTTAACCCTAACTTGGCCTATTTAACCCTTCTAGGCTATTTAAACCTAACTGGGCCTATCTAACCCTAACTGGGCCTATTTAACCCCTTCTAGCCCTATTTAACCTCATCACTTATGGGGGTCCATGCAGACCCCCATAAGCCCCCATCTAACCCCATCACTTATGGGGGTCTATACAGACCCCCATAAGCCTCATCTAACCCATCACTAACACTACCTACTCCCTACTAAAACCCCACCCCACTAATTACAAAAATGTAAAAAAAAACGATGTCACCATAAATAAAAACCTGTCACCAAAAATAAAAAAACCTGTTAACAAAATTTTAAAAAAAGTAAATTACAACCCCCCACTACAAAAAAATAAAAAAAGGACATTACAAACCCGACCCCAATACAAAAAAAAAATATTCATAACATTACAGTAACAAATATAGTATAAATATACCCCTAACTAAAATACATTGCCCCCTATATATACGTAACCCGTTATCAATACATTACCACCTATTTATACATTACCCCCTGTCTATACATTACCCCCTGTCTATACATTACCCCCTGTCTATACATTAGCCCCTGTCTATACATTACCCCCTGTCTATACATTACCCCCTGTCTATACATTACTCCCTGTCTATAATACATTAGACCCTACATCTAAGCAAAAATAGAATAATTTAGACCACTTACCTTTGCAGATGTCCCTTCAGGAAAAAAAGGAAACCCCTAGGAAAAATCAAACATCTAATTAGTACACAACACTACATATAACAAATACACATTGTAAACACGGTATTAAACTCACCTTTCCAGCATTTCCCCGTCCATCTTCTTCTGTTCCCCGTTCGACCCTGGAAAAAAGATACATAACATTAGTATAACACATACACAAATACACAAAACATGACGAACATTACACATAAAATACATTAAACATACCTGTCTGCAAAGTCCCCGGCCTTGTCATCTTCTGCCCCGGCTGGGCCCTTCAAATCCCGTTGATGCTGCAATGGTGACGATCGGGACCCTCTGCAGCAAGGGAAGGGGTTAATGCGGGGAGCTTGCAGGGGTCCCGATCAGACCCCTGCATTATAGGGTTAATATGTGCACATTGCAGGGGTCCCAATGGGGACCCCTGCATTATAGGGTTAATGTGTGCACCCTGCAGGGGTTCTGATAGGACCCCTGCATTATAGGGTTAATGTGTGCACCCTGCATAGGTGCACACATTAACCCTATAATGCAGGGGTCTAAACGGGACCCCTGCAGGGTGCACACATTAACCCTATAATGCAGGGGTCCTATCAGAACCCCTGCAGGGTGCACATATTAACCCTATAAGGCAGGGGTCTGATCGGGCCCCTGCATTATACGGGTGATGTGGGGACACTGTGGGGACACTGCAGGGATCACGATCGTGTCCCCTGCACCCAGCGGGGGGCTTAATTGAAGCAGCCGCAAGGGCTTTACAGCCCCTGCGGCTGCTCCAGGGTACAAGTAAGCTGCGGCCCTTTTGGGCCGTTTTGCAAGCTTGGCGGAGGGCTGGCCGGAGGATTTGAATAGGGTTGGGTACTCGGCCGCGTGGGATCAAAGGCTTTCCCTGTGGAGGGGGTGGCCACAAGGGATAACAGGGCACCACAAGGGATAACAGGGCCCTCGGCCGCAAGGGAATAGAATACCTAAGTAGCTTGCAGCCATCCCTTGCAGCCACGCAGCTCCTACGGCCATTAATAGAATGAGGCCCTTAGAGTCTAATCATCTTGGTGATAGCGCTAGTTTACCTATACCAGCTTAAAGGGCCAGTGTACACACTTTTCATGTTAAACCAAGAACATATCATATAAAACACAATTATTTAATTGTGCTGAGCAATACTGAAAGAAAGTGGAAGAATGATGAGGCTGTCTAGGTAAAGCTTGAATATTGTTATCTCACTTGAAATCTTACTTCCTTTCCTTACTTCCTTTTAGCAAGATGCTGAATTATTTTCCTGCTGCAGAATAGAAGTGTATGGTAATTTGAAGGGAGCTTGTGATTTTTGATCCATTCAGCTGAAAGATTATTTGGAATTTATTAAAAAAAAATGTAAAAAAAAATCACGTAACAGTGAAATATGCATCAATTTAAAAAAGTCAAATAATTTTCTTATAAAATTGTTTAAGAGCCTTACAGTCATAGCAAGCCTAATGGGTGAACATAGGACTGCTGAATACATTGATCAAACTGTCTAGTTGTCATTAAGACATCCTCTAGTGCAAGACATTCTACCATCAGACTGATCTTGTTATCAGTACCCAATTACTGTCATGATTGATAAATGGTTCCCTGGATTAAAGGCTTCCTTTTGGATATGCCCTCTGATGTGTTAATTTGTGCACAGCCAACTTTATTGATAGATCAATATGCAAAAGGATGCCATTAACTCGCTGTAATTAGGTACTGATAGCAAAACTATCTGATGGGAGGATCTCGAGCTGAGCGACAAACAAAATGTAGTAAGTTCAATGCTGTTTTTCTATTACTAAAGAACACTGATTGAAGGCGGATTACAAATATTCATGTTACTTTCATTTTATTTTTATTAATAATAAGTTTTGTTTGCGTCATTCAGTTGTGTCCAGCTCTCAGTGACCTCATGGACAGCAACACACCATGCTGATCCACATGGTTTTCATCCAAGTACTGATCAGGACCAACACTGCTTGGGTTCAGGGTGGTCTGACCTCTTGGTTCCCTTCATGGAAACGAACCCAAGCCACAGCGCTGAATGCACCGAATCCTAACCACTGGACCACCAGGGAACCCACATTAATAATAATAATAATAATAATATGCTATAACTTGGATCTTCTATGACCCTATAATAAAATAATCATGTATATCAAATCTTAAATTGCATGACTGAAAGCTTGGTACTACACGTGGTCCTATAAAAATAAGCTGGAAATGCAACTTTGCAGTACTGCCAGGAAATCCCTTGGACAAATTCAGCAATTTGCTTTTGTATTCTTCACTCATACAGTTAAACTCTGTGGTGTTTGTGCCCGGTGCTGTTACCAGGCTGCACTGTGCCCTGTGAGGGCCACTCCCCTGTTTATCCGTCTCCTACTTGTTATCACACACACCTTTATCTCCCAGACAGTAACAGTCACACCCCGGGCACTGGCAGCACTCTGATTTGGAGCTGAGTATAATCTTATAGTCCAAAAGAGTATCAAGAAGACTGAACTGTGCCCCCTATAGGCAAAGGGCAATGACGTTATATGTGATGTCAGTGAGAGTCTCAGATCCCACCTCATCTCATGTGTGTTCCTCTCACCACCTGTGTGTGTGTTCCTCTCACCACCTGTGTGTGTGTTCCTCTCACCACCTGTGTGTGTGTGTTCCTCTCACCACCTGTGTGTGTGTGTGTGTGTGTGTGTCCCTCTCACCACCTGTGTGTGTGTGTCCCTCTCACCACCTGTGTGTGTGTCCCTCTCACCACCTGTGTGTGTGTCCCTCTCACCACCTGTGTGTGTGTCCCTCTCACCACCTGTGTGTGTGTGTGTGTGTCCCTCTCACCCCCTGTGTGTATGCCTCTCACCCCCTGTGTGTATGTGTCCCTCTCACCCCCTGTGTGTATGTGTGTCCCTCTCACCCCCAGTGTGTGTGTCCCTCTCACCCCCTGTGTGTGTGTGTCCCTCTCATCCCCTGTGTGTGTCCCTCTCACCCCCTGTGTGTGTGTGTCCCTCTCACCCCCTGTGTGTGTGTGTGTGTGTCCCTCTCACCCCCTGTGTGTGTGTGTCCCTCTCATCCCCTGTGTGTGTCCCTCTCACCCCCTGTGTGTGTGTGTGTGTCCCTCTCACCCCCTGTGTGTGTGTGTCCCTCTCACCCCCTTTGTGTGTGTGTGTGTGTGTGTCCCTCTCACCCTAAATGTGTCCCTCTCACACCCAGGAGACAGCAAACTGTTTGCTTGCTGGGATCTGGGTGACAAATCACCCTGTCTACTGCCTAATAATAGAGTCCCCTACCACCAAAACCTCTCTCTTGCTCTGCCTATGCTGCCCTCCCATTCCTCCAGTAGAACTGTTTCCCCTGTTTCCCCTTGTAACTGTAACCCAGCTACCTCCCTGGACATCCTCGCTAGCCCCATCTCCACCCTCCATGTTAGGCCCAGCTAAACTGTACTCAGTGAGCACCAACTCCCTTTCCACTGGAGCAATATCACTAAGTGCTGCAATTCTCCTCTCCAGTTCTCCAATTTGAGCTTCAAGAGAGGCAACATGCTCACAGAGGTATGGACCCTGGATCAGCTGTTCCAGAAGTTCATACAGGATGACACGGAGGATGTACACGGAGTGAGGTTGTCACTGGACTGAATCATAATTACCAATTCCAAAATACAGTGAAAAAAAAAAATCTACAGTTTTGCATAAATCTTGTTTTTCCTAATAAATATATTTTTTTAAAATAAAGCTTTATCCTCTCCTTTCTTCTTTTTTTATCCTTCCTTCTGTTTTTTCATTCAATTTTCTGCACTATAATTAACCCCTTTTCTTTGAACTCCATCCTTTTATTTAAACTCTCACAATTATACTATAACTGCACTTTCACTAAAACTGTTTCCAAGTTCTCCAGTTTGCTCCTTCCCCTGTTGATCACTGCACAAGTACACAAACCCTCTTTTCTGTTCAGGAGAAACTTACATTACAGCTGTATCTATCCCCCATCCCCATGTCTCTCTCTCTGGTCCTAATGTATCTCTCACCCATCCCCTTGTCTCTCTCTCTCTGGTCCTAATGTATCTCTTGCCCATCCCCATGTCTCTCTCTCTCTGTTCCCAATGTATCTCTTGCCCACCCCCATGTCTCTCTCTCTGGTCCCAATGTATCTCTCGCCCATCCCCATGTCTCTCTCTTGTCCCAATTTATCTCTTGTCCATCCCCATGTGTCTCTCTCTCTCTGGTCTCAATGTATCTCTTGCCCATCCACATGTCTCTCTCTCTCGTCCCAATTTATCACCGTCCATCCCCATGTCTCTCTCTCTCTGGTCCCAATGTATCTCTTGCCTATCCCCATGTCTCTCTCTCTCTGGTCCCAATTTATCTCTCGCCCATCCACACGTGTCTCTCTCTGTTCCCAATGTATCTCTTGCCCATCCCCATGTCTCTCTCTCTCTGGTCCCAATGTATCTCTTGCCTATCCCCATGTCTTTCTATTTAGTCACAATGTATCTCTCTCCCATCCCAATGTCTCTCTCCCTGGTCCCAATGTATCTCTTGGCCCATTTCCATGTCTCTCTCTATATACCTGGTCCCAATGTATCTCTCTCCCATCCCCATCCCATGTCTCTCTCTCTCTGGTCCCAATGTATCTCTTGCCCATCCCCATGTCTCTCTCTCGTCCCAATTTATTTCCGCCCATCCCCATGTCTCTCTCTCTCTGGCTCCAATATATGTTTCACCCATCCAACATGTCTCTCTCTCTCTGGCTCCAATATATGTTTCACCCATCCCCATGTCTTTCTCTCTCTGGTCCCAAAGTATATCTCGCCCATCCCCATGTCTCTCTCTCTCTCTCTCTGGTCCCAATGTGTCTCTCGTCCATCCAACATGTCTCTCTCTCTCTGGTCCCAATATATCTCTTGCCTATCCCCATGTCTCTCTCTCTCTGGTCCCAATGTATCTCTTGCCCATCCCCATATTTCTCTTTCTGGTGCCAATGTAACTCTCGCTCATCCCCATGTCTCTCTCTCTCTCTCTCTCTCTCTGCTCCCAATGTATCTCTTGCCTATCCCCATGTCTTTGTATTTAGTCCCAATGTATCTCTCTCCCATCCCCATGTCTCTCTCTCCGGTCCCAATGTATCTCTTAGCCCATCCCCATGTCTCTCCCTCTCTAATCCCAATGTATCTCTTGCCCATCCCGATGTCCCTATATCCCTGGTTCCAATGTATCTCTTGCCCATCCCCATGTCTCTTTCTCCGGTCCCAATGTATCTCTCGACAATCCCCATGTCTCTCCCTCTCTAATCCCAATGTATCTCTCGCCCATCCCCATGTCTCTCTCTATATCCCTGGTCCCAATGTATACCTTGCCCATCCCCATGTCTGTCACTCTCTGGTCCCAATTTATCTCTCACCCATCCCCATGTATCTCTCTCCCCCTGGTTCCAATGTATCTCTCGCCCATCGCCATGTCTCTCTCTCTCTGGTTCCAATGAATCTCTAGCCCATCCCCATGTCTGTCTCTCTCTCTCTCTGGTCCCAATGTGTCTCTCGTCCATCCAACATGTCTCTCTCTCCCTGGTCCCAATGTATCTCTCGCCCATCCTCATGTCTCTCTCTATATCCCTGGTTCCAATTTATCTCTTGCCAATCCCCATGTCTCTCTCTCTCTCTCTGGTCCCAATGTATCTCTTGCCCATCCTCATGTCTTTTTCTCTCTGGTCCCAATGTATCTCTCTCAAATCCCCATGTCTCTCTCTGGTCCCAATATATCTCTCGCCCATCCCCATGTCTCTCTCTCTCAAATCCCCATGTCTCTCTCTGGTCCCAATATATCTCTCGCCCATCCCCATGTCTCTATCTCTGGTCCCAATGAATCTCTTGCCCATTATATATTCCAGAGCCCTTGGCCTTCGAGGCAGATACTAAATGTAGTTCCCCTTGGGGGTCTGCTTGCAGGAATAAAGACTCATTTCCCAGCCAGATCAATTGATTCCATATAAAGTAGGAAAATGTAGAAAGTCAGTTGACTCCTGTCAGTAAGATGAGCCTGGCTAGAGCTGGGGATGGGCTGGTGGGATGCTGAGCCCTCAATGGTACAATCAGCTTCATAATGAAGTTACTTATTAATATGCTGTAAGCCTCCATAAAAGGAATATGGAAGCTTCCTGGGTGTCACTAGGTATATGATATCACTGGGTATCTATTTACTTTTATGTACTTTATTTTATTCATAAGTGCTTATAAGCTCTGTTTTTTTTCTGTCAAGAATCAAATAGTTCCTGATTTAATTTCTCCCATTTGCAGCTCATGAAGTCACTATACTTGAGCACAGGGGGTGCAGTGTCTCAAAGTAACCAATTCTGCAACAGAGGCCACCTACAGGCTAATTTGAAACACTGCACGTCACAGTCTGTGTCTTCATTAGCTGCAGAGGGCAGACCCATAGAGGACTATTTTTTTTTGTTTTAGGCAGTAAAAACAGAGCTTGCAAGCAATTCTTAATAAAAGTACATAAAAGTATATAGATACACAGGGATATTATATAACTAGTAACATCTAGGAATACTTCATATCACTTTAGGTCTTTAAGTCTATCTATCTATCTATCTGTCTATATCTATCTCAGTGTCTATCTGTCTGTCTATCTCAGTGTCTATCTATCTATCTATCTATCTATCTATTTATCTATGTGTCTATCTAAGTATCCAACAGCCTTATTAAATTGCGATTCAACCAATTTAATAGGGCTCTATATAAGCACATAGCATATTTTTTTACAGAAGTTTTTAGTTAATGAAGACCTTGCTTTTGGATAGAAGATCACTATCTAAAAACTTCTGTAAATAAATATACTGTGCGCTTATATAGAGCCGTATTCAATTAGCCAAATCACAATTTAATAAGGCTGTGTCTATCTATCTCTTTCTGTCTATATCTATCTGTCTATCTATCTATCTATCTATCTATCTATCTAAGTGTCTGTCTCAGTGCCTATCTATCTATCATAATTAATTATAAGGAATTAAGGAGTGTAGTGCAATAACTGTAGTTCTATCTATCTATCTATCTATCTATCTATCTATCTATCTATCTATCTATCTATCTATCTATCTATCTATATGTCTGTCTATATCTGTCTATCTATATCTATCTGTCTATCTATCTATCTATCTATCTATCTATCTATCTATCTATCTATATGTCTGTCTCTATCTATCTATCTCTCTCTCTCAGTGTCTATGTCTGTCTATATCTGTCTATCTATCTATATGTCTGTCTATCTATCTGTCTATATCTATCTATCTATCTATCTGTCTATATCTATCTATCTATCTATCTATCTCAGTGTCTGTCTATCTCTCTCTCAGTGTCTATATCTGTCTATCTATATGTCTGTCTATATCTGTCTATCTATATGTCTGTCTATATCTGTCTATCTATATGTCTGTATATCTATCTATCTATCTATCTATCTATCTATCTCTCTATCTATCACTCTATCTATCTAAGTGTCTGTCTGTCTCAGTGTCTATCTATCTATCATAATTAATTAATTATAAGGAAATAAGGAGTGTACGTTACCCAGAGTGCAGTGCAATAACTGTAGTTCTATCTATCTATCTATCCATCTAACTATCTGTCTATCTCTCTCAGTGTCTATATCTATCTATCTATTTATCAAGCTATCTCAGTGTCTGTCTGTCTATCTCTCTCAGTGTCTATATATCTATTTGTCTGTCTATATCTATATCTATCTATATGTCTGTCTATCTCTATCTATCTCTCCGTGTCTATATCTGTCTATCTATCTCTCCGTGTCTATATCTGTCTATCTATCTATCTATCTATCTATATGTCTGTCTATATCTATCTATCTATATCTATATGTCTGTCTATCTATCTATCTATCTATATATATATATATATATATATATATATATATATATATATATATATCTCAGTGTCTGCCTGTCTATCTAAATGTCTGTCTATATCTATCTATCTATATGTCTGTATCTATCTATCTATCTATATGTATCTATCTATCTATCTATCTATCTATCTATCTATATGTCTATCTAAGTATCTTTCTGTCTATCTATCTATCTATCTATCTCTCAGTGTCTGCCTGTCTATCTATATGTCTGTTTATATCTATCTATCAATCTGTCTATCTGTTTATATCTATCTATCTATCTATCTCTATCGATATCTGTGTATCTATCTGCCTGTCTTCAAAATGACCTATTGCCAGGATTATCAATTATGTTTATTACAAGTAATATGATTATTAAATGATGCCTATTTTAATATTTTAAAATATAGAATGTAAAACAATAATAGAATGTAAAACAATAATAATAAATATTCTGATGTATAATTTTTATATACAGTTGTGCTGCTGTGGAGCCTGCCATTTTAGCTTACAGTGATCTGCTTACTGAGGTGGGCTGAGACTTTAAATGCAGAGAAAATCTGTCTGGACAATATGAATTTGGTAGATACAGCTGCCAGTGCTTTCATTAAGTAAATGGAATGATTATTATTATTAGTTTACAAGGACACACCCTATTGAGACTTAAGCTGCAAGAAGCACTCTCAGTACAGAAAATGGAAGCCTACAGGAAAGAATAATTGCATATAAAAGTGATAAATATAAAGGTTGTGTTTTTTTAACGTGAATTTTCTTTAATATGGCAACAATTTACTTTTGTTCCTAATAGGATCAGTGACTTGGGAGGGACTTTTGATGTAGATAAGATCAAGGCCGCCACAATGTTCTGTTTAGCAATATGGTTAAATGGAAATGGAGCTTACTATATGGCAGTCCTCCCCCTCAGGCTCCAGCCACATAGAGCCTCATTCTATTATTGGCCGTAAAATGGCCGCAAGGCTGCGATTCCTTGCAGGGGTTCTGTTATCTTGGAATTCAATTATACGGCCCCGCAAGGATCTCCTCTTACGGCCGGCCGTATATCTTGCAACCGGCCGTAAGCTCTGAAAACTTAAAACGCAAAAATAAATTCAAGCCTGCACTGTACAGCTCTGTAAATGCTAGGGATCATATTGGGGGACATGAGGATTAATAGCAACCCCCTCTCAAGCTTGCACATCAGCCCAAATCCGAGTTTACATTAACTGTTTATTTTCCGGCCGCAGCGTGGGCGGGTCTGAGGTGCTCCAAGCCCTATGGACTTTTTACATGGATATGTGACATAAATTAAAAAATATTTTTTTTACGGATTTGAGTGTAGGGGAATGTTGTGCTATTTTTGCTAACACCTACAATCACTTTATAGTCTCCTCAGAGTGCAGGATGGCTTTATTTCGGCTTTATAATGTGCTTAATTGGTGCTAGCGGGACCTGTTTGGTGCAAGTAAGCTGCGGCTCGCTTTTAGCCTTGCAGAGAGGGTTCCCGGAGCAATAGAATAGCAACCGGGATTTTCTTGCGGCCGAAACTCTTGCGGACGTTTAAGATCAAAGGCTTTCCTCCGGCGCGCGCGGTCGCAAGGGATAGCAAGGCGCCGGCTGCAAGCCTGCCGGAATCCTCGGCCGGAGGGGAATAGAATAGCCGAATAGCTTGCGGCCGGTCCTTGCGGCCCCGCATCTCCTACGGACTTTAATAGAATG